>JACEFZ010018906.1:17500-22500 GCA_014155875.1 Cepaea nemoralis | reverse complement strand
ACTCATTGTCCAACCATGGTTTGATCCCTACTCATTTTCCAACCATGCATTGATCCCTACTCATTGTCCAACCATGGTTTGATCCCTACTCATTTTCCAACCATGCATTGATCCCTACTCATTGTCCAACCAAGCTTTGATCCCTACTCATTGTCCAACCATGCTTCGATCTCTACTCATTGTACAACCATGCTTTGATCCCTACTCATTGTCCAACCATGCTTCGATCCCTGCTCAATGTCCAACCATGCTTCGATCTCTACTCATTGACCAATCGTGCCTTCATCCCTAAATGTGTGTCCAACCATGCTTCGATTTCTACTCAATGTCCAACCCCATTCTTTGATCCCTACTCACTGTCCAGCCATGCTTCGATCCCTACTCATTGTCCAACCATGTTTCGATCTCTACTCATTGTCCAACCATGCTTTGATCCCTACTCATTGTCCAACCATGCTTCGATCCCTACTCATTGTCCAACCCTGCTTCGATCCCTACTCATTGTCCAACCATGCTTTGATCCCTAAATGTGTGTCCAACAATGCTTCGATTTCTACTCATTGTCCAACCATGCTTTGATCCCTACTCATTGTCCAACAATGCTTTGATCCCTACTCATTGTCCAACAATGCTTTGATCCCTACTCAATGTCCAACCATGCTTTGATCCCTAAATGTGTGTCCAACCATGCTTTGATCCCTATCATTGTCCAACCATGCTCCGATCCCTACTCATTGTCCAAACATTGCTTCGATCTCTACTCATTGTCCAACCACGCTTCAATCTCTATTGAATTTCCAACCATGCTTTGATCCCTAAATGTGTATCCAACCATGCTTTGATCCCTAAATGTGTGTCCAACCATTCTTCGATCTCTACTTAATGTCCAACCATGCTTCGATCCCTAAATGTGTGTCCAACCATGCTTTGATCCCTAAATGTGTCTCCAACCATGCTTTGATCCCTAAATGTGTGTCCAACCCCATGCTTTGATCCCTAAATGTGTGTCCAACCCCATGCTTTGATCCCTAAATGTGTGTCCAACCATGCTTCGATCTCTACTTAATGTCCAACCATGCTTTGATCCCTAAATGTGTGTCCAACCATGCTTTGATCCCTAAATGTGTGTCCAACCCCATGCTTTGATCCATAAATGTGTGTCCAACCCCATGCTTCGATCTTTACTTAATGTCCAACCATGCTTTGATCCCTAAATGTGTGTCCAACCATGCTTTGATCCCTAAATGTGTGTCCAACCCCATGCTTTGATCCCTAAATGTGTGTCCAACCCCATGCTTTAATCCCTAAATGTGTGTCCAACGATGCTTCGATCTCTACTTAATGTCCAACCATGCTTTGATCCCTAAATGTGTGTCCAACCATGCTTTGATCCCTAAATGTGTGTCCAACCCCATGCTTTGATCCCTAAATGTGTGTCCAACCCCATGCTTCGATCTCTACTTAATGTCCAACCATGCTTTGATCCCTAAATGTGTGTCCAACCATGCTTTGATTCCTAAATGTGTGTCCAACCCCATGCTTTGATCCCTAAATGTGTGTCCAACCCCATGCTTTGATCCCTTAATGTGTGTCCAACCATGCTTCGATCTCTACTTAATGTCCAACCATGCTTTGATCCCTAAATGTGTGTCCAACCATGCTTTGATCCCTAAATGTGTGTCCAACCATGCTTCGATCTCTACTCAATGTCCAACCATGCTTTAATCCCTAAATGTGTGTCCAACCCCATGCTATGATCCCTAAATGTGTGTCCAACCATGCTTCGATCTCTACACAATGTCCAACCATGCTTTGATCCCTAAATGTGTGTCCAACCCCATGCTATGATCCCTAAATGTGTGTCCAACCATGCTTCGATCTCTACTCAATGTCCAACCATGCTTCGATCCCTACTCATTGTCCAACCATGCTTCGATTACGGGGGCTGCGTGGTATCGAGGTATGGTGTCCGCCTCGAGTGCTGGAGGTCGCGGGTTCAAGCCCCGGTGTGGACCGAATTATTTTCAAGTGGACTTCTAGTAAAAATTCCCCCTGGTCTCTGGGTAGTGAGATCGGACGCCCGTGTGTATTGTTGCGAACGTAAAAAATCCCTTGGCAGTTGGAAATCGAAAAAGAGTAGCCTAACGGCGCTGCCCGGGCAAAATTTCGAATTAAAAATCTACCCAAAGTATTTAAAGATCCTCGCCGGTGCTACGGAGTTCGTGAACTGACCTGAGTATCTCCAGACTCAGGTTTGAGTTAGGAGGAGAACGGAGAACTTATGGGTTGTTCCCGTGTGCCGTGATGTTGATCCGTCGACTAAACTAAACTAAACTAAACTAAACTAAACTAAACTAAACCATGCTTCGATCCCTACTCATTGTCCAACCATGCTTCGATCCCTACGCATTGTCTAACCATGCTTTGATCCCTAAATGTGTGTCCAACAATGCTTTGATCTCTACTCATTGTCTAACCATGCTTTGATCCCTAAATGTGTGTCCAACCACGCTTCGATCCTTAGTCATTGTTCAACCATGCTTCGATCCATAGTCATTGTCCAACCGTGCTTTGCCCTTACTCATTGTCTAACGATGCTTTGATCCCTAAATGTGTGTCCAACCACGCCTCGATCCCAAGTCATTGTCCAACCATGCTTCGATCCCTAGTCATTGTCCAACCATGCTTTTATCTCTAAATGTGTGTCGGGCTATGCCGTAATCCCGAAAGGGCATACTTTACAGGAGAAGGAAAGATGGCTATGAAGGTAACCGTTCACCCCAGATAATAATACAGTCTCCTAGTAAATACAGACTTATACAGACTTTATTTATACAGACTTTATTTTCAAAGGGTAACAAATTGGGCACGCAGGCCCGTATTACATTCGGCCCTTCCAATCACTCATCTTTCTTTCATCAAGAGTGTATAGGAAAAAACATTGTCAAATGAATTTTGTAAACATAAACAATGCATATTACTATGTTATGAGACACATCCACCACCCACCCACACATTCCCCCATTCACTCCAACTCCACCACCCAACCACACACAACGCAGACACACATAATTTCCCCACCCATCCACCACATCCCTACACCTACACATTTCCCCACCCACACACACCTCCCACCCACAACACACATCCCATCCACCCACACCCCAAGCACACACACATTCCCAACCCATACATCCCCCACCCACTCACATCCACCCACCTACACACAGCTCCCCACCTACTCACATATCCTCTACCCGTCCCATTACCCACCAACAATCACCCACCCACATATCCTCCTCCACCCACACACCTCCATCCACCAAGTCAAACACACATTCCTCAGCCACACATCCCCCACGCACACACATCTCTCCGCCAACTCACATATCCCGCACCTACCCACACACAAATTCCGCACCCACCCACATAATCTCCCATCTCCCCCAGCCCACACACAGATCCCGAGCCCACCCATACAAACATCCCCCACCATCTCCTAACCTACACACACTCACCCACCCACATATCCTCTACCCACCCACACATCCTCTACCCACCCATCCCCCAACCAAACATCACTTAACCACACACACTTACCCATATTCAATCACCCACCCACACATCCTCTACCCAACCACACATCCTCCACCCACCCATCCCCCAGCCACAAATCCCTTAACCACACACCCCTACCCATCTACACACACATCCCCACCCACACACAATCTCCCCGCCCATAAACGCATCCCTCACACACATCCCCACCCACCAACACTTCCCCCAATCACAAACACACACCTCCCATCCACGCACACACAGCCCACACACACATTCCCCACCCATACACTCATCCCCTCATACATCCCTAGACACACATACTTATCTCTCAACCACTAACACCACACATCCCTCACCCACTCATCAACACATACATCTCCTATCTACCCACCCACACTCACACACCCCAACCACCCATTTGAACACACATCCTTCAACCACCCGCACACCCAACCGCACCCCCACACCCATCATTTATCCACACCAATCTCCCCTATACCAGCAGGTAAGCAACAAATATAGACACAGTACGCCAATAGACAAGCAACAATTATGGGCATACTATACCAGCACAACACCACACCCACACACATCCCACAGACACATCCCTCACCCACACACACATCTCCCCACACATCTCCTACCCATTGTCACGGAAAATAAACTTGTAGTTGCGATCGATGACAAACAAGACCTGACATTAGTCTGCAAAAACAACCGACCCATTGATGTTGTACAGACTGAGAAAAATACGTCATTAAAATTGTCTACACACGATCGGCATTTCTAACTGAGAAACAAGATACGTCGCGTCAAAATGTCTACCCCTGGTCGGCGAATCTTTATGATGTGGGTTGTTCGAGAAACGAATAACAACGCCAAACGTCTGCCAAGGCGGTAGTAGCCTTTGAAGTGCTAGACGGAAAGTCTGGACAGACGCGGGATGGATTCTGTGATGTGGGGAATTCTGTGGTTCACAGACAGACTGAACTATTGATGTACGCGACAAAGAATTTCCCCAAATGAAAGCAAATTTGACGGCGGATTGACTCCAGTTAGTCTAGAACGGGAGGAGGAAACCAGATTCTGGACGGATCAGCGTCTAGACTTTTTGGTGACGTCACTTCAGCCAATATAAAAAGCGTTGCGGTAAACAAGTGGAGTTAGTCGATCAAGATTTCTGAAGTGGGAAAGATCGGTGCAGTTTTCCGAGTTCTGCTCAATGAAAGAAACTAGGGTGTCAAATTGTTGATATCTATCGGCGGACATAGATCCAGTCTGTGATTGCCTAGTTTCGATTAGCAACCGGACTAGGCATATGGTAGGCTATTAATTATATCTAACTTAGAGTATGATTAGGAATAGAGTACAGTACTGTGCGGTGATATAATGTATTATAGGTGCGGTGATATAATGTATTATAGGTGTGGTGATATAAT
>JACEFZ010018906.1:5000-12500 GCA_014155875.1 Cepaea nemoralis | reverse complement strand
ATTAGATTTAGGGCAACCATCCCAGACTGTGGAACAATAATCGAGAGGTGATTGGATATAGGATGCATATAATATTTTTCGTGTGCTTTCATCCAAGAAGTGCTGAATTTTAGCAAGTTGGTAAACTTTTTTGTGCTATTCTCTTGGTAAGGACGTGAACATGAGAGCTCCAGTTTAAATGTCTGTCAATTAAAAGACCTAATGTTTTATGTTCATTTACATTAATTATAGGTAATGTGTACACGTGAAGCTCGAGCGGTGTCCCAGTTATGGCTAGGGTCTGTTGGGTCTGTAAATATGAAATTCTGCCACCTCACACCTTCAGGATAGTGCTGGTTCCGGTATTTCCATGTCGTCATCGGAAAGTCACTCCAAGTGGCGGTAATAGCACCAATATAATAGTTGGTAGTGCCCCATACAATTCTATCTGCAAAAATCTCAGAAAAGAAAAGAAAATGAAGAGGACGGCCTACAAGTTTTACTGGAGGTGATGTAATGTCATTTCTCCCATTAGGATTGTCAATCATTCAGTCAATTGACGCGGGAACTAGCTACTGCCCACCACCGCCATATTGATCTAGGGGCGCTCAAAAGACACTAATGACGTCTCTCATCAAGGGAGAGTTCTGCTGACAAGGGAAATCACTCACTTTAACGGCAAAGGTTGTTTTCAAGGCTAGTGGAAGACTGCTTTCAATCTCCGAGGAAGTTGGTCTAGACCAGTGATTCTCAACTTTTCTGTCAAATCGCACCCTTTGTTATTTCCTCTTTTTTTAAAAATCTATTTCAAAAGTCAATATAATTAAGACAGTATTTTAATATGCTTTTTTATATATTCGTAAATACATTTAGCAATACATTATTATGACAACATAGGAAACAAATATGTCAACAGAAATATTTATAAATGGAGACGTATTACAGATTGCGAGCACTGCTTGATTTCTATGTTCACATCTATCGGGCAATGGTCATGTAATGTGAGAAACTAAAAGAAGATAAACGTTGCTATGCAAAAACTAACGCAAATAAAAGTTTATGTTTAAACAGATAAAAGAAAAAAAAATCAGAATACGAGGCTGCACACATTTTTCCTGTGGCAACACATGGGATATTCAATAATTTAGATTAATATCACATATGCACCCATGAATATAAGTGTTACAGAAGAGTATGATTCATTAATTGGACGGAAAACAACAAACAAACAGATCTACGCAACAAGAGCTCAGTGTCGAAGAAGAATGGCTATTAAGACATATAGAGTCGTGGAAATGAAACATCTGCGGAAGTAACCACACATGGATGTATGGAAGAGATAATTATGGAAGGATGTGTACCAATTAGGAGGAGAAAACAGAAGAAAAAGCATAGATGCATTCAAGATGGTATAGATAATGTACACGTACCAGCGACACGGACAGGGCATCTTTGTTATGATGGAGACACTTCGAAAGACTGTTATGTGGCAAAAGTCTACACAGGAAACATCGCTTGATGGTTGGATGGATGGATGGATAGGATGGATGGATGGATGGATGGATTTGTGGATGGACGGATGGATGGATGTGCATATTCCTGGATAGGTTTTATATTAACAGATGGACTGGCACCTAGAACTGGCACCTGGTCGTCTTGACAGACGGCAGTTTGTTACATTATGCTTAAAAAGGCATAATGACCTCTCCATAGCACAAAACCGGGGCTAAAATGTACAGACCAGGTGTTGCCCAGGCAGCATGATCCCTCTCACAGCCTGCCTAGTTTACTCAAGACATAACACCAAAATATCCGGAACAAGACAAGCTGCAGAAGCTGCCGGATCAGCAAACAATGCTCTAGCTGTCCCCTCGTCGTGGCTTCCATCCTAGCTCAGTTGCCGACCAAGGCTTAGGGCCTGGTCTGCCCTGACAAGACATTTAGTCTTTATGTTGTATTTCTTCGCACCAGAATAAGGTTTGTACCTTCGCAATTGCGCTCCTCTGCCCAAAGCCGTCCGTACAATGTGGGGTATCGGGTTTGGTGTGCGCTGCCCAACATTCGGTACTGACAGAAAGCTTGTATTACCGTCATGCAGTAGCTCAGTCATAATTGACTAAGACCTTATTATAGATACATTTAACAGAAATAGATCAGGTCGATGCATTGTAAAACTGCACCCATAGCAATATGCTATATTCGTACATGCGCAGTTGTCTCGAGTGGTTGCGCACGGTGGTTCCCGAAAATGGGCATCCACAGCCAACAGAACGTAACGGGGCTGTGTGGGCGATAGATGACAGTTGGCGTTGGTAAGGGACGAATTCATACTGTCTTCAATGGGTTCGAGGTTTCTGCTTTGGTGAGGTCTGCCTAGGACAACATATTTTGTACGTCTTCGAAGTTGAAAGAGAATTACAATAACTCCTCAAGGCAGTGGTAGGTAATCAGCACCCACATCCTGCACTCACGACAGCAGAGCTCACTCGCTTAACAGAAATATATGTGTTGTTTACCTACCTGTATGGAAAAAAAAAAAACACCACTCCAAACATTTTTTGTCGTGGAAGAGTGACCATTTTTCCCGACGGAGTTCGGTTACCAAAAACAAGAACAATAAACAACACAATCAACAAAGCAACTACAGAAAAACAACAATAAACATCAGAATTAGCAGGGACATATTGATATCGAACTACTTACCACACACTTATCACTATATACTTCAATAAACAAACACAGTTCAATAAAATCCCATTGAATTATTACTCATGATAATAGAATGAAGATGCAGTCAATGAACAACCTTTGGCGCGTGCACATTTTAGCTCCAGTCAATTTTCTGAGTACAATTTTATCATTCTGAGAGTGCATGGTGTAAACTATGAATAAAATATGACTACGAAGCTCAGCAGAAGAAAATTTTACAAAACTCAGTCGAAAGTTACGATCGAAGTCTTTATCTACGAGGTGAACAAGAATCAAATGATTAAAATATACACATAAACGAAAAAAACAAGTGGCTACTTCTCTAGAGACGATCGATAATCTGGGAATATAAACACTGCAAAAGGAAAACGGGAAGAAAAAGAAACTGAGAACGGAAAATAGATTTAAAAAATGAAAAAATAAGAGAGAAAGTCAAAGATACAGCTAAAAATATATAATTACAAAAAGAGTACGTGGCTTGCTAAAATTTTTTCAGAAATAGCTCGTATAGGTAGGACTAAGCACTTTGTGGTCAATCCAACCATTCTCCAGTTTTAGAAAACTTGCCTGAGCTGAGAATCACTGGGCCAGACATTTCTGGAATTCAATCAAGATCTGGTGTGAAAATAAGCCACCTGGAAATTGGTATCGTTATCGTTTGTTGCTTTTTTTTTTTTTTTTGTGGTTCCAAGAACTCGACACGAGTTTCGTTAATGTTTTGATAAAACGGCCAATGTTAAATGTTGGTCAATAACTACGACCTCATGTTCAACCTGATATCAAGATAATTAACTACTCTCTCAAATACAACCTCATCCATCCATCCATACATCATGTGCCATAATGATTAGCGTGGGCGGTCATGATTCGCCATTTCACTCGAACACCAGAGTCGTGGTTCAGCTCAGTGTTCCTGTCTTCACCATACCACATAGCCAAGCCATCCAGGTGTTTACTTCTATGTCTTCCCCTTGTACTCTTCCGATCGATCTTGCCAGTTGTCACCAAGTTCTCCAATTTACGAAATTTCATCTCATAACTATGCCCAAAATGTTTTGACTGTCTGCATCTAATTTCTCTTATCAGGTATACGATTTTCGTTTCTTTCTTGTAGTAATTGCTTAATTTTTTTTTTCAGTCCATGGTAATCTTTGCATTTTCCGCAGAAACCACATTTCAACGAGCCATGAGATGTTTGATCAGCTTGTCTGCTCATTGTCCACGCTTCACATCCAAAGCAAAGTACAGGTTCTATGTAGAACCTCACTCTTTTTCTCGTTGTAATGGACATATTTTTATCTTTTTATGTTTTTCATCTTGCAAAAGGCTACCTTCGTCATGGCGATTATTGTTGTAATCTCTTAAAGGCATCTTCAATTGTTGGCATATCCTTTTTACAGGACATTGCTGTCAACATCAGCATCATTTCAGTTGATTGTTGATTTCTTGGCAAGATTACGCTCAGTAGTTTGCCATTGCTTTCTCAGCGGCCGGCTCACGCTTGAATTGTTGATTTCTTGGAAGATTGCGCTCAATAGTATTGCCATTGCTTTCTGAGCAGCCGGCTCACGTTGAATTGTTGATTTCTTGGCAAGATTACGCTCAGTAGTTTGCCATTGCTTTCTGAGCGGCCGGCTCACATACCCCGTAAGTTACCGACGCGATTCGAACCATTGCTGATTCTCACCGTCGTCACGCTACTTACGAGAGTATACGAGATAACGGAGAAAATGTCGCTAACCTCTAGGCCAGGAAGCCGGCTAAAGGCATCTACCATAAGATATTATGACTATTCAGAGACAGTTGTACTGAATCACTTTTTAAGAATATTCCAATTTACTTGTATATTACATTGTGGTATTTTCTTCGTCCTCGTGACGACCATAATATGTGTCTTCTTACAAATCAATTCTAACCCTAGTTGTTCACTGTGTGCAACAACCGTATCTACTAAATGTTGCAGATCCTGCTCATTGTCTGCAATCAATACTGTATAATGTACATGTCTTATATTATTGATGTTTCGTCCCCCAATGGTAATTCCTTTAATATCTTCTATAGCTCTGAAAATAATTTCACTGTACAGGGAAAAAAGATCTGGAGACATTACACATTCCTGTCTCACGCCTCTCTTAATAGGCTGATATTGACCTACGTCATTATCAATTCTTATGACAGCTTGTTGTTTCCAATATATGTTATTTACAAGTCTAAGGTCTTTCCCATCAATTTGTTGATCTGTAAGGATCTTTATCATGTCGACATATCTTACTCTATCAAAAGCCCGTGTGTAGTCAATAAAGCAAAGATGTAGATCTGTGTTTACTTCAATAAAAAGTTCTATTTCTGTTCTCAGCATTTACTGTAACCTTGCCATCTACAAACCCACATTATACTTCTCTTTTTTTTTCAGGTTGCATATTTCTTCTTAATTCTTTGCATGATAATTCTTAGCAAAATTGTCGTGATGTGACTCATTATACCAATTGTTCGTTGTTGATCACATTCCAAGGCTCCTGATTTCTTTGGGATTGCAATAACTACTGATATACATAATTAATGAGGTATATCTCCATTATCATATATTGTGTTTAGCAGTCTGGTGACATCATCTATTCCATATTCTTCTAAAGCATTAATCATTTGTGTTATGATGTTGTCTGAACCGCGGATCTTACCAGTTTTCATATGGTTAAGAACATTCTGAATCTTCATCTTCAAAATTAATGTTCCTTCATTATTATTTCGAATATCATAATGTTCTTCTCGGTTATCGTCATAAAGGCTTTTCAATAATAATACCACACATGTAACATCAGATCTTTTTCTGTTATTATTTTTTCATCTGTTCTTTTTAAGGCAGTCTGCTGATGTACGTGTTCATTTATTAGTAAGCTGCTGAATTTTTTGTGCACTAATGTGGTATGTTTACTGTTGTGTTGTCTTTTCAATTGTTATAACATTTTTCTCAAGCCATGCTTCTTTTGCCTCCTTACATACTGTTCTTACTTTTCCGTGAATGTCTTCATATTTGGCAGGAATATTTTTGTTGTGTTTTCTTGTTTCTTCAGTCATCCATTTCTTACAACCCACTTTCTTTAATTTTGGAATAGTTATTTCTGCAGCCAAACTGATTGAATTCTTCAACATTGCCCTTTGATTACCCACTTCTTGAAATTGGATCTTTAGATCCGACAATACATAAATTCTGTTCTTTACTTCTATGTTAAAATTGTCTTGTATTTCTTTGTCATTTTTCAATGTACACATATCATATTTAGTGTTTACTTTCGTATATTTGACTTTCTTTAACTTTACCCTCAATGTGCCTGTAATGAATCTGTAATAACTGTAACAGTCAGCATTGGGAACTGTTTTTAAAGCATATCGAAACCTTCTGCTAATCAGAATGTAATCAACCTTGTTTCTAATCCTGCTGTCAAGACTCCTCCATGGCCATAATCTTCTAGGATGGTGTTTAAATCAGGTGTTACCTATAATAATTCACTACTCTTGTGTCCATTCTACTAGTCTGTATCCTCTTTCGTTTCGCTCTCCCAAACCATGGTTGCTTACTGTGAATCATGTCAACTGTCATTTAAACTGTCAAATGACAGTTGACAGGATTCACAGTATGCAACCATGCACTAAATATGCTATCATATATATATATATCACTTCTTCGACGATTGCTTTCAGATCTTCTAAATTGCATATAACGTTTTAACTATATAGGAAAAAAGAGGCCTGGAAACATTATAAATCCCTCTCGCTCATCTGTCGTGATTGACTGATGTTTACATACTATTTCATTATAAATGTAATGGTCTCTTGTTGTTTCCAATATTACCATCATCAAGTACCATGTCAATAAGCGTGGGCGGTCAAATATCCCCATCTCACAATATCACCAGAGTCTTGGCTCAGCTCTCTTTTCTTGCCTCAATTATGCACGTGGCAGAGCCATCTAGATATTTATCTCTCTGCCGCAGCCTTGTTTTTTCCCTCAATCTTTCCAGTTGTCACCAAGTTTTCAAACATATTTCTTCTTATAACTTTCCTAAAAAAACATTCGACTGTCTACGACTAATTTATCTAATCAGTTTTAATTTTGTTTCTAGAAGGACTTGCTCATTGGTTGTTTTGTCTGTCCGTGGTATTCTTTGCATTTTGTTTAGAAAACACATCTGCAGAGCCATCAGCTATTTCTCAAGGTGCCTGCTTATTTGTCTCACCAAATATCTCTTCTTAATCTAACGTCCAAATACACATGAGAGAAGTGAAAGAAGAAAATTACTACTACTACTACTACTACTACTACTACTACTACTACTACTACTACTACTACTACTACTACTACTACTACTACTACTATTACTGCTGCTACTACTACTACTACTACTACTATTACTACTACTTCTACTACTATTACTACTACTTCTACTATTGTTACTACTATTACTACTACTACAACTATTACTATTACTATTACTACTACTACTAATACTACTACTACTACTACTACTACTAATACTACTACTATTACTACTAATACTAATACTACTAATACTGCTGCTGTCACTACTACTACTACTACTACTACTACTACTACTACTAGTACTACTACTACTACTACTACTACTACTACTACCACTACTACTACTACTATTACTACTACTACTACTACTACTACTACTATTACTACTACTACTACTTCATCTACTACTAATAATACTACTACCACTACTAATACTTATACAAATACTACTACTATTACTACTATAATTACTATTACAACTACTACTGCTACTA
>JACEFZ010018905.1:0-80000 GCA_014155875.1 Cepaea nemoralis | reverse complement strand
CTTTGTATTGGAGACAATGCAAGGCGGTCTGCTGCAAATCTCCCGAGCTGGATTATGAATTGTATCTGTAACTCCGCGGCCACAGAGCCGTCAAGGTGGGGATTAAATCAAGCATGGCGGAGGTCCACGATTGTTAAAGCTTAACATGGATAACCGGAACATTTTCTGGGAAGTAAAATAGTTTTGTTAACATTTATCTTCACAATAACAGCACACACAGTTTGCTGTTTTGTTAACATTTATCTCCGTATTAACAGCACGCGCAGTTTGCTGTTTTGTTAACATTTATCTCCGTATTAACAGCACGCGCAGTTTGCTGTTTTGTTAACATTTATCTTCGCATTAACAGCACATACAGTTTGCTGTTTTGTTAACATTTATCTCCGCATTAACAGCACATGGAGTTTGCTGTTTTGTTAAAAAATTATCTCCATATCAATAGCACACAGTTTTCTGTTTTGTTAAGAGTTACCTCCGCATTAACAGCACACACAGTTTGCTGTTTTGTCACTTTGTGTTTGAAGAGGATGATTCCCATCAACACTATTGTTCTGTTGATAATGTATATTTTCGTCGTCTGTGCATGTTTAGACAACAGCTGCTTCACGTAAGTTGGTTGTGGGGCATTGATTGTGCACGTTTGTTGTAGTCGGGTAAACAGCAGTCTGCCCCATTGTATGCGCGCTGTCATCCTATGCATGAAATAATATTTAGTTAAACGCCCATAGGCATCCCACTGGAGTTAGCAAATTGTGTAAACGATAGAGTAAAGATGATATATTTAGAACACTATGTCCTCCAGTCAAACGAATGATACAAAAAGAAGGGTGGGTACGAGACAATTATTTCATTCATTGACTTATGCGTGCACGCATTCATTCATTGACGTATTGCATAATAAGGATATTTTCTCTTTCACCTGTAGGCTGGACGTCAACTCTCAATGAAGAGTAGACAGACACTCAAATGCCCTAAGTTAATCTCTAACACGGTCAGGCGGGAGTTCTAAGCCTGGGCTCGTCACTTGTCACAGTTGGGGAAACGGGCTGGCTCTTCTCTCCTTGCTCTACGCCTACACAATGTGACGACCGCTGTCACATCAAGACCCATAGGAAGAAACTGCTAATGGACAATATTGTGTTATTGTATATTGTTTACTGCTGCGTGTTGCCACTTTTCAATTTATTCCGTGTTTATCTCCTTGCTTATCTAGTTCTTTCTTTTTTCTCTCCGGATGTGCTTTTTGAACATTTGAATATAAATGTTATAGACGGGTTCTAAGAATATATTGGATACAGAAAAGAACAATTGCATCCATACGACAAGAGCTGAATGTTGAAAAAGGTTTTGTACTAAAGACGATAAACAAAGAAAATTGATATATTTTGGTCACTTGAAACGTCGTGAAAGTTTGGAGAGAAAAGTCATGGAAGGGTATATGCCAGGAAGAGAGGAAGAGGAAGGTCAAAGAGAAGATGGTTGCAGGATGTGACAGATGATCTCAAGATGCGTGTATTGGACGAGGGACCATCTTCATTATGATCGAGAAGTTTTCCAGGAGGTTGTTACGGGAGCGAGGTTCTGCAAGGAACATGCTACTGAATGATTGGATGAATGAATGTTTCCTTTTGTCTGATGGATATGCCTTTAAACTAGCACAACATACCAAGTACGCCCATTAGATGTAAAATAGAGCTTGTGTTAGCTTGATCAGTACACGTAGATTTCCACAGGCGGACTTTCTAGGTTTGCTATTGTTTTTCTCCCAAAATATGTAATGCCCAGGACCAGTTAATTTTTCATATCTTCCTGAGTCGAAGAATCGGATTAATGCTCTTCACATATTCCATACTGGTGATTACATAATACTGTTTAAATCCTTCTGATGCACAATATCTTTGCTTCTACTTGACTACCCACAATATTTCCATAGAGTAACATACATCGACATTATAAAGATGCTTGCATATCTCTAAGGTGACAGGAAAGACTTTAGTTCCGTGAAGAACATATATTGGAAACAACAAGCTGCCATAAACATGATAACAGAGTATGCCAGTCAAGAGAGGTGTACGACAGGGATGTATATTGTTTCTAGTTCTTTTCTCCTGTATAGTGACATTATTGTGAGAAATTTAAAAGATATCAGAGGACTGGTTATATGAGAAAAATAACATCAATAAAATAAAATGTTCACATAATACCAGTATTGACTGTAGATAATGAACAAGATCTGCAGCAATTAGTGGTTGATGACATTCAAAACATTGAACAACTGGGGTTAGAATCAAATTGTAAGAAATTAGAACGCTTGGTCGTCTGCAAGAAGAAATGCAAACCATGATGTAATACCTTGTTTAATTATTAAACAAGTTAATAGGTACAACAGTCTTAGACCTGCTTTAGCATTTAACAGAAGGTGTCTTGAAGTGGTTAAAACAAGACCAGCCAAAGAAACAGTCACCTTTTGTGAGATGAACAGCATATTCACTAATACTACTTAAGTGCACGGGACAATTGAGTTTAAAGTACTACATAGAAACTCTGTAGGTGTATGCACTTTAAACATGGACAATAATTAGACAAGATGAGAAACATCTAATGGCAACATACATGTGGTTTCCTAAGAAGATACAAATAATACAGTGGGCGAGCAGAATTTCGAATGGTAGTCCTTCGAGAAACAAATGAAACTCGAAAATTGATTATAGACATTAGACGCAGACAGTCAAAAATTGTGAGCACACAGACTGGTATAGAAAACCTAATAGCCTCAACCCAATTAAATAGTGAAAATCACAACCGGTCTATGTGGCTAAGGGCTTGCGAACGCGGTTTGTGAGCCCGTATACCCGGGTTCGAAACACGGCGGTGCTGTTTTTTCGAAAAAGGTATAGGGGCCGGTCGTTCAGAAAGCAATGGCACACTAGTGAACGTAAAATTTTGCCCAGGAATCAACGAACAGCGAAAATTCTGTGGGTTGACTGCTACGTCCTGTGAAGGACATGAAACTTTAAAAAAAACATCTTAACATTGCAAAAACAAAGATAATGCATACAGATAAAAACATTTGTTAATGACGAAAAATTTGAGATGGATGGAAATTTTGAATATCTTGGTCATTGATTACCAACAACGGTTACATAATGAAAGAAATTAAACGACGACTATCAATTGCTCTTCAAATACTAAAACAGCTGAATAAATTATGGAATGGGACGGTCAATCAATCATGTGCCATGCCGGAAAGCCTGGGCGGTCATGACTCGCCATTTCACTCGATCACCAGTGTGGATCAGCTCAGTGTTCCTGTCTCGTCCATGCCATGTGGCCAAGCCATCCAGGTATTTTCATCTCGGTCTTCCTCTTGGTCTGTTCCCCTCGATCTTGCCAGTTGTCACTAAGTTCTCCAACCCATTTCTTCTCATAACATTTCCAAAAAATTTTGACTGTCTACGTCTAATTTCTCTAATCAGTCTACGATGTTCATTTGTCTCCTGTAGTACTTGGTCATTGGTTTTTCTGTCTGTCCATGGTATTCTTTGCATTTTCCTCAGAAACCACATTTCTGCAGCCATCAGATGCTTTTCAGCTTGACTGCTCATTGTCCAAGTTTCACATCCATACAAAAGAACAGGCTCTATGTATCCCCTCAACACTCTTTTTCTCGTTTCAATTGACATCTTTTTATTGGTCAGAATGTTTTTCATCTTGCTAAAGGCTACTTTCGCCATGGCGATTCTTGTTCTAATCTCTTCAAGGCATCTCCCATCAGATGGTATAACTGTTCCAAGATAATTGTACCGATTCACTTGTTGAAGAATATTTTCATTTACTCGTATATTACATTGTGGCACTTCTTCCTTCCTACTGACGACCATAACCTGAGTCTTTTTACAATTTAATTCTAACCCCAGTTGCTCACTGTGTACAACAACCGCATCTACTAATTGTTGCAGGTCCTGCGCATAGGACAGACAGAACTACATAAATTTGATTTTTAAGAGCATGCATCTTTTCCATTGCAACATACGCCTGTGAGATCTGGACACTTACTAAACAAGCTGAGCAGCGCATAAATGCCTTTGAATATAAATGTTATAGACGAGTTCTAAGAATATCTTGGGTAAAGAAAAGAACAAATGCATCCATACTTCAAGAGCTGAATATTGAAGAAAGTTGGCTATTAAAAAGGATAAAACAAAGAAAATTGAAATATTTTGGTCACTTGAAAAGTCACGAAAGTTTGGAGAGAACAATAATAAAGGGGTATATGCCTGGGAAGAGAGGAAGAGGAAGGCCAAAGAGAAGATGGGTGCAGGATGTGGCGGATGATCTCCAGATGGTTGTATCGGACGCGGGACATCTTGCTTATGATCGAGAGGTTTTACGGAAGGTTGTTATGGGAGCGAGGTTCTGCAAAGGACATGCCACTGAATGAATGAATATGAGGAAAAATACATTAGGAGACTTAGCAACAACGGGTAAGCTTGATAGGGCAAGAGCAAGTGGAATACCACGACATAAACACGTGCATGGCCTGGACATGACAAAATCATGATAAAAACATAGACATGAGCTATGACTTCGTTGATCGTGTGAGATGACAAACCGTGACCGCCCACGTTCATTGGCATGGTACATGATGATTATGATGATATTCTCCTGTCTCTGCCGTTTATTTCCCAATGAAGCAAAGTCCTCCAACCACATCAGTTTAGACCCATTCGTGACATGTTCGTAAATGCCTAGATTGTGCAACCCTACTTAATTGACTCTTACGGCATGCTTGGTAGGTTACAGAGCTACTTTTCTTTGCTTACTTCAGGGGTCCGGTAAAACACAGGTGATGATGATGTTCAGCGCTGGGTGTACATAACTCTATAACTTGGAGGCAGTAGATCTGACACAAATGCATGTTGAAAGAGGATCGGCAGGAAGAAGCAGAATGAAGATGACAGAGAGGGAAGGGGAAGAAGAAGAAGAAGAAGAAGAAGAAGAAGAAGAAGAAGAAGATGAAGAAGGAGTAGGTGGATGCAAGGGGGGGGGGAGAGGGGGCAGAGGAGGAGGAAGTAGAAGAAGAAGCAGAAAAATAAAAATAAGAGGAAGAGGAACAACAGCAACATCATCAACACCACCAACACCACCACCACCACCAACTTCAACAACAAGGGAAAACAAGGGAAACAAGAAGAAGACTGATATATATATATATATATATATAAACGGGGTTTTGATCTACCTCTTCAACCTTGGTAACGTTAGGCTGAGCTGATGTACCGATGTCGGTTATCTTCCCCAGCTGGCGCTGCACGTCCTCCGACATGGCTGAAGTGTTGAACTTTAACGCCGCTGCTCGCATCTCTTTGTCAAACTGCGCAGATATCGACTGCTGCTTGACCTATTTGACACAAAGGCGTTAAAACCGTTAGTCAATGGCACTTGTTTAGAATGGTGGAACGCATTTCCCTGCCATTGTTGTTCTTTACTTAGCTGCGTCTGTTTCAACAAATATTGAATTAAGTCACATCGTGTATATGTCTTCAATTGAATACACTGCAGCAGTGGCCACTGGAGAAGCTAAATCTTTTATCATCAACTTCTAACATATATAAAAAACTAAAGAATACATTATACGTTGTTGGAGGTTCCATGGATAGCCAATACCGTATAATTGTGTATTAAAATTATATGACAAAATGTTGTTAACATAACAATTCTGAATTTAGAGATCTAGTGTATACAGTTCTGTATTTAGAGATCTGGTGCATCCAGTTCTGAGTTTAGAGATCTGGTGTATTCAGTTCTGAATTTGGAGATCTGGTGTATCCAGTTCTCAGTTTAGAGATCTGATGTATAAAGTTCTGAATTTAGAGTTCTGTTGCATCCAGTTCTGATTTTAGAAATATTGTATTTACAGTTCTAAGATTAGAGATCTGGTGTATCCAGTTCTGAGTTTAGAGATCTGGTATATCCAGTTCTGAATTTAGAGATTTGGTGGATCCAGTTCTGAATTTAGAGAACTGGTGTATGCAGTTCTGAGGTTAGAGATATAGTGTATTTAGTTCTGAATTTAGAGATCTGTTAAATCAAGTGTTTAGCTTAGAGACCATCCTCTTATTGAATAAGTAACGTTCTGGTTGACTGCAGTATGTTTTTCTATTAGTAATACGTGGCTTGGAAGTTTGGTAGTTACAATGCTTCTTTGGCGTATCAAAACGCTGGTCAACCCTCTCTTGGTCGCTTCATAGAATATTGTGTGACGTAGGGAGGAGAACAACAAGACATGACAGATACAATAGACACGAACATTCATGGGACAGAAGGATTGAATATCTTTCAAACGGATTGTGATGGCAAAAATCGTGCTGCCTGACGTCGATGATGATGATGGTTGTCGTGGTGGTAATAATGATGAAAATGAAAACAAGATCTTCCAACTACATGTTATCAGCATATACACCTAATGCATTCAACCAGAAAGTCATCATGCAAACACATTGTCCCGTAGCAATTTCTTGCTATGGGTTGGTCATGTGATAGACCATCACAGTTTGTAGGCATGGGAGAATGGATACGAGCGCTCGTTTGTAAACATCCGCTGCACTGATGCTGGGGTAGCCGGTTCACCCCTAAACCAACCAGTTGAACTAAAATTTCAATTTCTCATCCTTGACTTTGGGACGTAAATTACAAGTACTTCTGAAATGGGAGTGGATTTGCCCGATGGCGAGGAACACTAGTAATAGGGAAGGCCAATCCATACCGCCATTCTCCTTGCCCTAGGTGTGAGCGTCTTTCTCCGTAATCACTCTCATGAGTGACGTGATGTGCGTGAGAATTGGTAGCGGTTCTTGCCGCGTCGGTAACTTACGGGGAATGTGAGCCGATCGCTCAGAAAACAATGGCAAATTAATGAGCGTAATCTTGCCTAGTACATCGACAGCAGCTGAAAGATGCTGGTGATGACTGCAACGTCCTATAAGGGATATTTAAAAAAAACAAAATTCATACGCCGACTGCCTTCCAGTGCTATAATAAGTAGCGTCTATAGATTACACTTGAGTTGAAAGCGAGCAAGCACAAAGTTTATTTTTAAAAACACATTTTGTAGGCCTAGGGCAAGGAGGAAGAGGCGGCTAGTCTTTTCCTCATTAGATCAGCGACGACCCCTAGGTGTCTGACACTGCTCATGACATTACCAGGTGGGTTCGCTATCAAAGAGAAAGGAATAATTCACGAAAACAACACGCACTTTAAGAGTGACATAAGTTGCAACTGGTGATGCAAGATTATATGGTCATCTGGCCATGTCTCCTGGTTCATTCACGAATTGTGTGATGTCGTTATCAGTATACACAGTTCCTTAATGTCCACATTGGCCCTGTTTCATACAACATTTTCGCTATGTCATTACCACATGGGCTGATAGTTTCTATGCTATACATGTGTGTTAGTGAGTGTGTGTGCGTGTTTATGTATGTGTGCATGTGTGTCTGTGTGTATGTGTGTGTCTTTGTCTCTGTGTGTATGGATGTCAGTGTTATCCTAAAACTGTGCCCTGGTGCACGTGATGAGATAAGGTAGCGTCCCGCCGAAATTAGCAGGACCTGACATTTGATGGCACTCACGGCAGTCTTTGTTTGCTTGTGTGTTTGTTTGTTTGTTTACTTGTTTGTTTGTTTGTTTATTTGTTTGTTTGTTTGTCTTTCTTTCTTTCTTTCTTTCTTTCTTTCTTTCACATATGTCTGCCATGTGTTGTTGTCTGTCTTTCTCACAAAGACCCGACAACATCCACTACACAGACTCGACAGCAAACACTACACATACCCGACAGCAACCACTCACCAGCTGCCCCTCGTTGTAGTCTGTGACATTAGTGTCCAGGTTCCATTGTTTCTGGGACAACGTGTTCAGCTGCTTCCCTGAAGCCGAGTTAAAGGAGGTGAGGAACTCATCGGCCTCGGTCTGGTTGTCGTTCGTTCCCTGGCTTGTCACGTGTCCCAGAAAACTTAACGTTATCAGCAGAGTACAGGTCTTCATTGTCGAGGATGTACCAGTACCTGTAATACTGTAGAGGATTTCATGTTAACAATGTTGAGTTGAGTTGAGCTGAGCTGATATGAGTTGCGTTGAGTTGAGTTGAGTTGAGTTGAGTTAAGATGAATTGAGTCAAGTACAATCTCTAGTTGGCTACTGCTTTAGAATCCTTTGTAAGACTGAGTTTTAAATCGAAGCCTGCACATTGGCACCCAGATGAGCTATGAGAAAGTCCTGCATCTATCGCTGTGATGTTGGTGTAAAGTCTTCTCCCGATTAACTTCAAGAGTATCATCTCTAAAGGGGGGACACAGAGGTGTTCCAAGGCACCAGGGCCAGGTTCTATACTGGCTAAGACCTACTAACATGTCCTAGCCGTGCGTCCTGGGCAAGAGGTCCCTTCGGGGTCCTGGCTAACATAGTAGGATCGCTGATTCTTCTGAAGTCGGAGAGTGTTTGCCTGCACGGCTGGGAACCACCAGTCTGCACACCAATAAGCCAGACATGGGACAACGGATACTCACGCACACCTCAGGTCCTGTATGACATCACACTGAGTGTGGACAACAGGGATGTCTTCATCCGACATACAGAACTTCACGCTGGAGTCCAACAGCCAGCGAACACAAGCAAGCAAACATCTATAAAGGACATACTTGCAAAGCTGTCTTTCCCCTCTGCAAGCCCATAAACAATCGGGGGGGGGGGGGGGGGGGGGGAGGGGGGGGGGGTACCAGAGAAGTTCTGGAACATCACATTTGTTTGTGGAGGGACATCTTATTAATGCGACCAGGTCAGGATTCAGCACAGACTGGGCTGGTTTTGATGAAGCTTTAACTGATTATGTGCGGAGGAATAATATATCGCCAAATGTGACATCCCATTTGGACAGAAGGACGATATATCGCCATACTAAAGTCATCGTGCTGTGTGTTTTGTTTCGTGGCATCTTCCTTAATGTCAACGCACAGGGAACGGACATTTACATTGTAATACTTATTTCTGTGATTGTGGACCAAGCCTGGTTCAAACATATTGTTTATTTGTCAATGAATCTGTTTTTAAAAACGTTAGTTGTATATTCTTTAAAGGTCGTCGCGGGGAACCTCGGCAATTCTTGGCTGTTTGTCATGTCTTGGCAAGTTGACGTTGAGTAATTTGCCATTGTTTTCTAAACTACCGGCATTCATACATATGTATGGAAACCAACGTCAGGCGGTTTGCTTCCAAGTCATCCGCAACTGTGATTCGAATGCGGTATGCGGGATTGCGAATTACATTCGTAGCTTTGTCGCCGCATCGCCAGTAATGAAGTCTCAGCTGGTCAATGTTTCCATCTCGAGAGGTCAGGAGTTCATTGTCTCCGGCTGCATCATCATCATCATCATATAACGGGCCATTTGCAGAACGTGGATCTCATCGCCTGGCGTGGGAAAACCTCTTGATCTCTGGCCAGTTCTCCCACCTCATGCACCCTCTTGCTAACGGTAGCCATGTTCGGGCTAGTCAACCCATGCCTCTTCTACCAGCGTTGTCTGTTTTCTGTTAGCGCCGAATGTTGGGCGGCGCTTACCAAACCCGATACCCAACAGTATGCCAGCAACTTCGGGCGGAGGAGCGCAAATGGGAGGATACAAGCCTTACCCTAGTGTGAGGAAATGCAACCTATAGACTAAATGTCATAGCAGAGCAGACCAGGCCATAGGACTTGGTTATAAATTGGTCTAGAATCGAAACTCCGACAGGCGAACACTTAGAGCTTTGCTTTGCTGATCCGACTGCTTCTGCAGCTTGTTTCGTTAAAGATGTATTAGTGTACCTTTCCTGTGGAGTAAACTAGGTAGGCCAATAGAGGGACCATGATGCATGGGCATCACATGGTCTGTAAATTCAGCTCAGGCTTTGTGCTATGGAAAGGTACAGGGTGGTTGTAAAGTCTCACTACACTTTGCTTGTAGAACAATGTTGAAATATGAAGTACATAACGTCATCAAAAATGTGCTAAGAATTCAATAAATTAGTTGCAATAGTTACTGCTATGGTCTAATGCTGTATAGGGGAAGATTGAGAGTACCATTAACGTATTCATGATACCATGTTTTGGAAATGTCCACCATGGGCTTCAAGACATGACTGTAAACGTCTCTTCATATTGTCAAATACCTTCCGCAACGTGTCTGTTATTTCCGTGTGTATCGACCCGTCATACGAAATACGTGATCAAACAACCCCCCCCCCCTCCCCCCTCCCCCTCCCCCCCCCCCCCCCCCAAAAAAAAATATTTCTTCCGTTGATAACACCATTTTGTTTGGATTGCAAAAAATTAATCCAGCAGACGACAGCCATTCACTGCATATTACTTCATGATGGACCGCGGAGCACATTTTTTGATGACGTCATGTACTTAACTTTTTATTTTTTTTCTACATACAATGTGTCGTGAGGCTTTATAGACACCCCGTACAATACAATTTTACATACTAAAGTCTATCAAGATAACATGGTGCTGGTCAGTACCCAGGCGGGACATGGTGTAAAACCACATATTAAATACACGAATACGTCAATTAATTACGTACTTATTTCTACACATTGTCTCATAGATTCAAACTGTGTACAGGCGTCAAAGACTTAGCGTAACATATCTGTATTTAATGACTTAGTGTACCTTGGTGTGTAATGTTACCTTATCGTGCCAAGGTGTTCTCGTCTTGTGATTGATTGCTGTCAGCGGTAATTGTTCTGTGAGTTTTATATGTGACTCAGTTGGTGTTTACTGACACAAATGATGGGGCCGCTTACTGGCAACTTTGGTTAATGGGAAAATTATAACAGAGGACTATCTTTTTAAGTTGCATATCCCTTACTGGACGTTGCAGTCAACACCAGCATTTTTCAGCTGTTGTTAATGTTCTTGGCAAGATTACGCTCAGTAGTTTCCCATTGCTTTCTGAGCTACCGGCTCACATGCCCCGTTCGCAATGAACGCAACGCGACCCGCTGCCGAATCGCGATCAGCTGTGTTCCTCACGTTGATGTACGGGATAGGACGTGAAAATAGTTACACCTTCTCCAGGGAGACCAGAAGAGGACTATACTTTGATAAAAATGGTATCGGCGTATCGGTTTGCAATGGCAAACCTACTGAGCGTAAACCTGCCAAGAGATCACAAACAGCAAACAATTGTTGGGGTTGATTGCTACGTCATGAAAAAGGTTATGCAACTAACATTTTATTATTGTTACCATTAATACAACTTTCACCATTGCCACTGCTAGTACTCATACAAACGAGTGCAACAACAACAACAACAGTAACAACATCATCAATAACAAACAACAACAACAAATACTACTACTACTACTACTACTACTACTACTACTACTACAAAACAATAACACCTACTACTGCTACTATTACTACTACTACTACTGCTACTGCTACTTACTAATACTACTACTACTACTACTACTACTACTACTACTACTACTACTATTACTACTTACTACAACAACTACTACTACAATAGCCACACGAAAAAAACAACAACTACTACTACTGCTACAACAACAATAACTACTAATACTACAATAACAACTACTACTACTACAGGCAAGTGTATTGGATTATTTTACAATGTCCTGACAACATTCAGAAATAATGGCAAACTACTGAACGTAAACTTGCCAAGAAATCAGTATACATATTTATATTCTGCCCGACTCTCTCTCTCTCTCATACTCTCTCTCTCTCTCTCTCTCTCTCTCTCTCCTCTCTCTCTTCCTGTCTCTCTCTCTCTCTCTCTCGATCTATATATAATATATATATATATGTGTGTGTGTGTATGTGTGTGTGTTTGTGTGTGTGTGTGAGAGAGAGAGAGAGAGTGTGTGTGCCTGTGTGTGTGAGTGTGTGTGGTGTGGTGTGTTGTGCGTTACATATGGGTTATATTATATCTTATGGGGATAGGGAGATGTACAGATTCATAACCCCCGATATTCCAAAACAGCATAGGGGGGATGTGGAAGCGGATCCGCATTGTGACAGTATGAGGGACGTCCGAGGAAACAGAAAGCAATGGCAAGCTACTGGAACTAATATTGTGTAAGTTGATACCAAACAGCCAGGTAAATACCAAGGCTGAATATTTTATATGAGTAAACCAAGGGATTTCTAAGAAAAGAACATGAAGAGAATAGAAATGGGTCACCTGACATCACACAAAGATGATCTAATAAAACTGGTCTGTCATCTCCTGCCATATATCTATTTCAGCCATAGGATGGTCTTTTGTTTGTTTTCTTATGAGTCCCACATCCTCATCAACCTTTTCCTTGGGTTTATTTTAGCAACAGTGACCAATGATAACCGTCATAGCTTAATACAAGTAAACAATTTTATTTACATAACAAAATACAATCGACCATTTCCTTTGTTTCTGTCAAGTCCAGCACAAAGCAAACACAATAGAAATCTTGCGTGATCTTTGTGTGTTTTTTATTGCTCTTTTACTGTGTGGTCTTATCTTCCCCGTGAAATCCGATTAACGGCAAATGTGATAAACGAGTGACTGGTTTATACAACAGTTGTCTCGTGACGGTGTGGTTACGCCGCTTGCCTGGCACTCCGAATGTTGTAGGGTCGATTCCGGCTAAACTCGTTCGGTTTATGGGTGTTTTTTCTCAGAGACACCTCGTCGCTGCAGCTACGGAGTTCGTGTTTTGTGCAACGCTTTCAACAGGACGCTTTGTGGAAAGAGACCGAACCATATGGGATAACACCCGATGCAATGAAGCCTACTCCCCGTGTCTTTTAAACCCTTGATTTAACGGCTCAATATGGAATTGTGGCTGCCGAGAAGATAGAATTCTTGGCTGGATGATCTGGCACTTTACATTGAAAGAGGCCAAATGTTTGAGGCAGCGGTATCGGGAAAGCCAGATTTCTTCTGTATGGTCTAGCCAAATGTAAATGGTAAGAGAACACATGCGATGGTTGGGATACACATATCACGGGTTTTCAGAACGTGAAAGCGTTAAGATTTAAACATCGCCGTTGTCGTAGAGTTTTTAGTTCAGGGCAGCGAATTCTAAGTTGATAAACTAGAATCGAATTTATTTGGTTTCGTTCGCTTTGCTTGTGTCGATTTTTGCCACAGAAATAAAAGTGTAAAAGAACATTCTAACATGTTTTGCATTTAACTCTTTGCGTACCATAAGCAAGGGAGCGTCAATAGCGCAATGGTTATTACGCTTACCTGTCGGTCCGGTGGTCTATGTTCGAATCCATTTCAATAAAGACATTTTTCTGATGTGATATACAATGAGAAAAACGTATACTGAACCGTTTAAATCAACCCGCATATGTGAATACAGACATGATTATAATAGGAGATGTGAATGCAAACATGCATCTAATAAGGGATGAAAATGCAGACTTAAATCCTAATGTAATTCACTCATTTGTGTGTAAAGCATAAGTCAGGTCTTAGTCAGATATGACTGAGCTACCGTATTATCAGCTAGGACATGGGAAGACGGTACCCCTGCTTTCTGTCAGCGCCGAAATGTTGGGCGGCGCTTACCAAACCCGACACCCCACATTGTGCCAACGGCTTCGGGCGGAAGAGCGCAATTGGGAGGGTACTAGCCTTATCCTGGTGCGAGGAAATGCAACCCAAAGACAAAATAAGTCATGGCAGGGCAGACCAGGCCCTAAGCCTTGGTTGGCAGCTGGTCTAGGATCGAAGCTCCGACAGGCGGACAGTTAGAGAATTGCTTTGCTGATCCGGCAGCTTCTGCAGCTTGTCTTGTTCCAGATTATAGATGTCAACTTTCCTCTGGAGTGAACTAGGCAGGCCGAGAGAGGGATCATGTTGCATGGGCAACACATGGTTTCTTTATTTTAGCCCAGGCTTTGTGCTATGGAGAGGCAATAACTCCATCCCTGGTCTTAACCGGTCTCGGAATCAAAGCGAGAGGCAACTGTTACGGGTTATAAGTCCTTGTCAGTTGGCGTAGACATGGGGCGCCACGCGTTGCCTCTGACGGTGGGAGACACCTACAGGTGTCACTGATCAGCTACCGCCCGCCTCAAGCTGGGCAGCCCCCAGCCAATTGGGTGCTGATCCGCCACAGCCTGCCTGCTTCAATGGGTGCTTGGGGCTAGGACAAAATCTGAATCGCAGGCTGTAAAACCAATGCACCAGGTACTAATAAAAAGAATAGAAACCTCAAGCTACGGCTTGCAACCTGGAACGTGAGAACCATGTGTCCAGGATTTTCCACTGACTTGACAAATATTGACGATGTGAGAAAAACGGCTGTGATTGATGCTGAACTCGATCGTCTTAACATTGATATTGCTGGCCTGCAGGAGACTCGCCTCGCTGAGGAAGGGTCACTCAGGGAAAACAATTACACCTTTTTTTTGGAAGGGAAGAGGGCAGGCAGAAAAAAGGCAACATGGTGTGGGCTTTGCAGTGAAGAATTCGCTACTGGGAATGATTGATATCCCAGCTGGAGGTAATGAAAGATTATTATCACTGCGCTTGGCAACCTCCTGTGGATTTGCCACCATTCTCACTGCATATGCACCGACACTCGCTTCCTCTGATGATGTGAAGGATATGTTCTATGAGCAGCTAGACTCTGCGATCAAGGCAGTTCCAAAATCCGACTACATTTATATGCTCGGTGATTTCAATGCTCGTGTGGGCAAGGACTCGAGTTCATGGCCAGTGTGCCTTGGAAAATACAACATCGGTCGCATGAATGATAATGGGCAAAGGCTGCTGGAGCATTGCACTAGAAATGACCTATGTATTACAAACTCCTTTTTTAAAACAAAAGAGATGCATAAGGTCACATGGAAACATCCAAGATCCGGCCATTGGCATCAGCTGGACTTCATTATCACACGGAGACAACATCTGAACCATACATCATTAACTCGAAGTTACCACAGTGCTGACTGTGATACAGATCATTCTTTGGTTGTTGCAAGGGTTAGACTGAGACCAAAGAGAATCTACACAGCTAAACACAAGTCTAGCCCCAGGATTAATATTACTAACACTCCACGATCCTGGAAAGTGCTTTGAATTTCAACAGCAACTTGAAGACGCTTTCAATGATACATCAGAAAATTGTATAGTAAATGATAAATGGAGTAAACTTAAGGAAACTATTTATAAAACAGCGGTAGGGGTTTACGGCACTGTGGATCATAAGAGGCAGGACTGGTTTGCGGCAAACAGCCAGATACTGCAGCCCTTGATTGATAAAAAGAAGATAGCTCTCTTAAGAAACAAGGAAAGACCAACGCGTAACACTCTGAGTGAGCTGAAGCAAGCAAGGAAGGATGTACAAAAGGCTGCCAGGCAGTGTGCGAATGACTATTGGATCAAGTTATGTGAGTCCATTCAAATCGCAAGTGATAAGGGAAACATCAGAAGCATGTATGAAGGGATAAAGAAAGCCTGTGGTCCAATGATCAAAAGAAGTGCACCGCTGAAAACCTTGACTGGAGAAATCATCACTGATAAGAAACAGCAGATGGATAGATGGGTCGAGCACTATTTAGAGCTTTACTCAAGTGAGACCAAGCTAGCGGATGATGCCCTCAACGCCATAGAGGCCCTGGCAACTCTTTACCATCTGGACACACTTCCCACTATAACAGAAGTTAAGTGTGCTATAAATGAGCTTGCATCTGGCAAGGCTCCAGGTAAGGATGGGATTCCAATAGAGGTGATCAGGAGTGGGCAATACACACTCGCTCTACAGATCCACCAGCTAATAGAGCTATGCTGGCGAGAAGGACAAGTCCACAGGAATTTCAAAGATTCAAGCATCATAACGCTGTACAAGAACAAGGGAGATCGGAAGCGACTGTAACAACTATAGGGGTATCTCACTTCTGTGTATTGTTGGAAAGTATTTGCCAGAATTGTCCTGCACAGACTTCAAGTCCTGGGAGATCAAGTCTACCCCGAATCACAGTGTGGCTTCCGTCAGAACCGGTCTACCATTGATATGATATTCTCATTGCGACAGATGCAAGAAAGATGCCGGGAACAAAATCAGCCACTGTTTATTGCCTTCATCGACCTCACAAAGGCATTCGATTTGGTCAGTCGTGAGGGTCTGTTCAAAGCACTAAAGAAGATTGGCTGCCCACCAACTCTTCTGTCCATTGTGGGAATCGTTCCACACAGGCATGAAGGGTATAATCAAGTTTGATGGCTCAACTTCAGAAGAGTTCTGAAATCAAGAGTGGAGTTAAGCAAGGCTGTGTGCTATCCCCCACCCTCTTTGGGATATACTTTTCACTTCTACTGAAATATGCCTTTCGTGATCAGGATGATGGTATATACATTCACTCACGCTCAGAAGGTGGCCTCTATAATGCTCAGAGATTGAAGGCCAAGACCAAAATTAGCAGGGTACTAATCGAAGAGTTGCTTTTTGCGGATGATGCTGCGATTACGACCCACTCTGAGGAAGAATTACAACATCTACTATCTGCATTCTCCAATGCTTGTTCTGAATTTTGTTTAATAATTAACAAAAAGAAGACACAGATTATGTCACAAGGTGCACATGGTGAACCATCAATTTTTATTGACGACGCCGAACTGGAGATAGTAGACCATTTTACATATCTAGGATCAGAGGTAAATAGCAAATTATCCCTCGATCAGGAAATCAACATCAGGATTGGCAAAGCAGCAGCAACAATGAACATGTTAGCAAAAAGAGTCTGGGAGAACAGGAAGCTTACTGCCAAAACAAAAGTCCTCGTCTACCAAGCCTGTGTCCTTAGTACTCTTCTTTATGGCAGTGAAACCTGGACAACTTACTCACGCCAAGAGAAACGTTAAAACAGCTTTCATATGCGGTGTCTGCGAAGAATACTTGGTATTAAGTGGCAAGACAAAATCACAAATACTGAAGTATTGGAAAGATCAGGTTGTGTGACGTGTATTCCATGCTCAGTCTTCGTAGACTTAGATGGATAGGACACGTTAGGAGGATGGATGATGGTAGAATACCAAAGGACATCTTTTTTGGTGAATTACAGACGGGTAGGAGATCTCAGGGTCGGCCTCTACTACGATACAAAGATGTGTGTAAGCGGGACATGATTGATTACAGGCATTGATAATGCACATTGGGAGCACGTCGCCGCTGAACGTGTTGCATGGAGGGCAACTATCAGAAACGGAATAAAGACAAAGGAGAAAATGATTCCAGATAAAGCACACACAGAGCGTGAGAGACCTAAGATGGTGCAAAATGGTGGAAATGACCATGTTTTCACATGCACCTACTGTGGGCAAACATGTGATGCAAGAATTGGCCTTACCAGCCACACTCGCCACCGCCATGGATCGTAGTTAATAAGCCTTTTTAAAGCACAATGTACCAAACTATCGTCTGTCAAGACGGAAAGGTGCAATAGATGTAAAGAATTAACAAAAGAGGGGAGAGCAGACTGAATACCAATAAAAAGAAATAAAAAACATATAAATAAGAGAAGCTTTCAAAAAACTAGTATAAATAACATAACTAGAGAAAACATTTAGAAACTTATCACAGAAGCAACTAGAATGAAATATTTACAACTTCTAGCAGAAGAAGCAACTAGCTATAGAATAACAGTAATTTCTAGCAGAAGAAGCAACTAGATATAGAATAACAGTAAATTCTAGCAGAAGAAACAACTAGATATAGAATAAGAGTAATTTCTAGCAGAAGAAACAACTAGATATAGAATAACAGTAATTTCTAGCAGAAGAAGCAACTAGATATAGAATAAGAGTAAATTCTAGCAGAAAGAAGCAACTAGATATAGAATAACAGTAATTTCTAGCAGAAGAAAACAACTAGATATAGAATAAGAGTAATTTCTAGCAGAAGAAACAACTAGATATAGAATAAGAGTAAATTCTAGCAGAAGAAACAACTAGATATAGAATAACAGTAAATTCTAGCAGAAGAAACAACTAGATATAGAATAACAGTAATTTCTAGCAGAAGAAACAACTAGATATAGAATAAGAGTAATTTCTAGCAGAAGAAACAACTAGATATAGAATAAGAGTAAATTCTAGCAGAAGAAACAACTAGATATAGAATAACAGTAATTTCTAGCAGAAGAAACAACTAGATCTAGAATAACAGTAATTTCTAGCAGAAGAAACAACTAGATATAGAATAACAGTAATTTCTAGCAGAAGAAACAACTAGATATAGAATAAGAGTAATTTCTAGCAGAAGAAACAACTAGATATAGAATAAGAGTAATTTCTAGCAGAAGAAACAACTAGATATAGAATAAGAGTAAATTCTAGCAGAAGAAACAACTAGATATAGAATAACAGTAATTTCTAGCAGAAGAAACAAATAGATATAGAATAAGAGTAATTTCTAGCAGAAGAAACAACTAGATAAAGAATAAGAGTAAATTCTAGCAGAAGAAACAACTAGATATAGAATAACAGTAATTTTCTAGCAGAAGAAACAACTAGATATAGAATAAGAGTAAATTCTAGCAGAAGAAGCAACTAGATATAGAATAACAGTAATTTCTAGCAGAAGAAACAACTAGATATAGAATAAGAGTAATTTCTAGCAGAAGAAACAACTAGATATAGAATAAGAGTAAATTCTAGCAGAAGAAACAACTAGATATAGAATAACAGTAATTTCTAGCAGAAGAAACAACTAGATATAGAATAAGAGTAAATTCTAGCAGAAGAAGCAACTAGATATAGAATAACAGTAATTTCTAGCAGAAGAAACAACTAGATATAGAATAAGAGTAATTTCTAGCAGAAGAAACAACTAGATATAGAATAAGAGTAAATTCTAGCAGAAGAAACAACTAGATATAGAATAACAGTAAATTCTAGCAGAAGAAACAACTAGATATAGAATAAACGTAATTTCTAGCAGAAGAAACAACTAGATATAGAATAACAGTAATTTCTAGCAGAAGAAACAACTAGATATAGAATAACAGTAAATTCTAGCAGAAGAAACAACTAGATATAGAATAAGAGTAAATTCTAGCAGAAGAAACAACTAGATATAGAATAAGAGTAAATTCTAGCAGAAGAAACAACTAGATATAGAATAAGAGTAAATTCTAGCAGAAGAAACAACTAGATATAGAATAACAGTAATTTCTAGCAGAAGAAACAACTAGATATAGAATAAGAGTAAATTCTAGCAGAAGAAACAACTAGATATAGAATAAGAGTGAATTCTAGCAGAAGAAGCAACTAGATATAGAATAACAGTAAATTCTAGCAGAAGAAACAACTAGATATAGAATAGAAGGAAGTCCATGGATAGGGAACAATTACATGTAGACTGACGTGAATATGGTGGTGTAAGGGAAACTGAAATAGTGTGTGCTGTTATACACCATCTTTGCTGGCTCGCACATACAGAATAGACGAAGAAGAAGAAGAAGGAGAAGAAGAAGAAGAAGAAGAAGAAGAAGAAGAAGAAGAAGAAGAAGAAGAAGAAGAAGAAGAAGAAGAAGAAGAAGAACAACAACAACAACAACAACAACAACAACAACAACAACAACAGCAAACACAAGAGTAACAAGAAGAAAACACTGATGCAGACTACGACGGGCTGTGAAACTGAAGGACCTTCAGAAAAACAACACGCTAGTCAAGCTTACCAAATCCAGTCCACTTGCAGCCTAGACAGTCAGTCGTTGAACCTGCAGCCCATAGGACGCACATTCGCACACGCACACATACTCACACTCACACACACACACACACACACACACACACTCAATCACACACCTACACGCTCGCGCATGTGTTACTATTGCCTTCCGTATTTATCCTGACACCTGTTTCATCGAGGGAATGTCATCGGAAACCTACACTGATCGCCCTAACACTTGGTATACGGGACCAGCAAGTTATTGTAAGCCGATTTTCATGATGATCATCATCATCATGTGCCATGCCACGTGGCTAAACCATTCATATATTTACTTTTCTGCCTGCCCCTTGTTCTTTCCCCCTCAATCTTGCCAACTGTCACTGAGTTCTAGAATTTATTCCTTCGTATAAGCTGTGCAATATAATTTGACGGTCTCCGTCTGATTTCACTAATCAGTTAAAGGTTTTCATTTGCTTCTTTTAGGAGGTTTCTGTCTGCCAATGGTATTCTTTACATATTCCTCAGAAACAACATTTCCACTGAGATTTAATGTTTTTTCAGCTTGTCGGCTCATTGTCCAGGTTTCACATCCATACAAAAGAACATGTTCTATGTACCACGTCAACACTCTTTGTTTTTCTTTTTGTAATTGACATAATTTTATTGATCAGTATGTTTTCCAAAAGTTGAATGATATTTACAGCTGCATATATTTACTGAGTTATATACTGGAATCTCTATTTACAGCTAGACAAAGAGGAGCAGTGAATGCGAAGATTTTCGTACAAGTAACCTCATAAACCATGTCACTAAGCTTCTACTCGATTTATAATTAGAAGAACAAACAAGAAAAGAACAATGTAAATTAATGTTGAACATTATTGATTTATGAAAGGAAAGGGTACAAACAATGCAATAGATACATTACGAATACTCATAGAAAGATTAATAGAGACACGGCGAGACGTATATTTGTAATTCATAGATTATAGCAAGGCATTTTATAAAGTAAAACATGATGAACTAATTAAAATGTTCGAAGATATCACCACACTGGGAAATATCTCATAATAATAATGAAAAGAATATATTTACTGGAATCAATTATCAGCCACTAAAATAAGAAATAAAGAGGGCAAATATGAACAAAATAAAGCTAGGAGTACGACAGGGGTGTGTCTTGTCACCCGATCTCTTCTCCCTATATAGCGAAGTAATAATGAGAGAGATCAAAGAGATGCCAGGAATATTAATCGGAGGATATAATATAAACAATATACGATATGCAGATGACACACAACTGGTAACGGATAATACAACAACTCTACAACAATTGTCGAACACTGTAGTAACAGAGAGTGCAAAGAAACGACTCTCCGTAAATATCAGGAAATGAGTAAGAATGGCGATATCAAAGGAAAAGTTAAAGTTGCTTGCATATCCCTTACAGGACGCGGCAGTCAACACCAGCATGGTTTGCTGTTGTGATTTCTTGGCAAGTTTACGTTCAGTAGTTCGCCATTGCTTTCTGAACCACCGGTACTCATACCGTTTCGTAAATAAAGTAACGCAACGCGGTCAGCTGCCAAATCACGCTCAGCTGTGTTTCGAACGTGGGTATGCGGGATTACGAATTGCGTCCGTGAAACCTTCGCCACGGAACAGGGCAAAAAAAAATCAGTTGACACGAAAATGTGAAATGGAAATAGAAGGGGACATTCTTACTAAGTAGATAATGTTAAATACCTCAGGCCATTTATAACACCAGACGAAAGGTGCACAACAGAGATTAAGAATAGAATAGGGCAAGCAAAAGCTGCACGGTGGCATGGAGGAATATCAGCAGCAGAGTTGATACAGAACACCAAAGACCGAGATCTTCGGAGAGACATGAACGCCTACGCCAGCTGGCATTTCACTTGACACTTGATGATGATTAAGATGTATTCCATCTTGCGAAAGGCTACCTTCGACATGGCGTGTCTTCTTCTAATCTCCTCAAGGCACCTTCCATCAGATATGATGACTGTTCTAAGATAGTTATACCGATTTCGCAAATACACAAGGAAAGATACAGATAGATAGCGTTTGCAATATTTGTGTCTCATTTATGTTCTGCTTCAATGTCTCGTCGTCTCAGGCTAACTACTACAGCTAACCGCGTTAGAATTGTGGCTAGATGACTGACTGTTGATCCCGTGGTCACCGGTGTAAATCCTCAAGATCGTCATTTGCTCCCAGGTCGACGCAGTTTAAAATATGAACAGATAATGTCTAGGAAAAGACAAGGCGGTCGGTGAAATAATGTACACGTCACTCCTCGAGTGCCGATTGGTCTATGAAATAAGCGCATACAAAGGTCCCTTACTCCATCCATCCATCATGTGCCATGCCGGTAAGCGTGGGCGGTCATGTTCTGCCATCTCACTCGATTACCAGAGTCGTGGATCAGCTCCGCGTTTCTGTCTCGACCATGCCACAAGGCCAAGCCATCCAGGTACTTGCTTCTAGGTCTTCCCCTTGGTCTGTTCCCCTCGATCTTACCAGTTGTCACCAAATTCTCCAATCCATTTCTTCTCATAACATGCCCAAAAAATTGTGACTGTCTACGTCTAATTTCTCTAATCAATTTACGATCTTCATTTGTTTCTTGAAGGACTTGTTCATTGGTCTTTCTGGCTGTCCATGGTATTCTTTGCATTTTCCTCAGAAACCACATCTCTACAGCCATCAGATGTTTTTCAGCTTGACTGCTCATTGTCCACGCTTCACATCCACTAGTGTACTGATATTGTGTTCAGAAACTTGATTTGATGCATTCGATGCATGGTGATGTGGTGTTACATCCTGTCTCTGTCATTCTCATATGTGAAGAGATTGTCTCTGGTGGGGAGTTGATAGAGACCAGGTATGACATTGGCAGTCAGGTAATGGAAGACACATTACTGTTTATCAAGTGTCGCTTAACTGTCATCGTGATGTTTGGATGTTTTAGTACAGGTGTCAACTATTAAATCACTTTTTGCTTTTGTGACTGTGAACTTGTCATATCTCTCTGCCCTGTCTTCCGTCTTTTGTAATGTCTTTCGTCCTCTGACCTGTCTTCCGCCCTCTGTCCTATCTTCCGTCCTCTGTCTGTATCCCGTCCTCTGTCATGTCTTCAGTCCTCTGTCCTGCCCTCTGACCTCTATGAAAATGCTGCCTGGAAAATGTGAACTCTGAGACGTCTGGTATCGTAGTGGTTCCTATTTCTATATTTATATGCCAATATGCAATATATCACATACCCATTAATTGACCTACTTTCCATCTTGTCCTTTTGGAAATATGGTGCTAAGCCCATCTTTTCTGGACCAGATTTCAATCGACGGATGATGTGGCGAGTGTCTTTCTTTGCAGGAAACATTCGGTACCAGAGTTCAGCGGAATAGTGACACAGGAAAGTAGTGGTCATGGACGGAATCCTCTTTCGAGGGAGAATTGATCGCATACACACCAGCACAAGGATCGATATCATTATCACAATGCAACATCACTGTCCTCTAGTATATTAGTTAGTTAGTGTTTCCTCTTGAGCCTAAGGCGGCGCATAGGGCAGAAGTCCTGTCTCTCCATGCCTGGCGGTTCGCTGCTACCTGTTGTAGATCTTGGATGTTTACTTGGCCATTGAATGAGCCTTCTCTAATGATGGTTCTACGCAGGGTCTCTCTTGGTCTTCCCCGTTTTCTTTTCCCTACTGGTGACCATATGAGGGCTTGGTAGGGAAGTCTTGTCTTGTCCATTCTGAGTACATGGCCGATGCAGTTCCAACGGCGTTTTCTTATAAAATTGGATATATAGTACACACTAAAACAACGGGTATCCCTCTGGGCAATTGGCTAGAGAGTATTGGCAATTAAATACATAAAACCTCGCATGGAAACTTGATCAAACTTCTATTAACCTCATAGTGACATGTTGAATCAAGAAACTGATAATCTTAATATCCTTCTCTGTAGAGGTGAAGTTTCAGCCAGGGTCTTTCACACCCCGTGGGTGTTCTGGTTTTGGTAAGTGAAGGAGTGCTTCTCAACACCAACCACGAGAAAATGGTGCTTTTGTATTGGGTCAGGACGAAATTATGAATGCCAACCATCTCCGACAGATGAAACCCTTTTGAAGACACAAATGACATGAATGCCATAGCATTGAAGTTATAGTTCAGTGTCGGGGACCCATTAATCAACCAACCAACCAATAAACCAAAAACCAACAATTCATCTAACCAATCAACCAACAAACGAAGAATTAAATACATGCAATCATCCATTCAACAGACCGATCAACCAATCAATCATTCAAACAATCATTAATCCAAACAATTGACAAACCAAGCAACCAGCTAACAAACCAAGTAATCGATATACCAACTAATCTAGCAATCGACCAACCAACCAAGCAACCAGCCATATGTGCAATCTTCCTATTAACAAACCGAGAAAATAGCCAATCAATCAACCAGCCAGCCAGCCCACCAACCAATCCCCCGATTAAACATTCACTCAGTCAATCAACTAATCATTCAACCAATCCACCAACCAACCGTCTAAACCAGTGGTTCTCAACCTTTTTGGCCCATACAGCCCTTCACCATATGTTCAGAATGTCACTCCCCCCCCCCTTTCGTATTTCCTCCCTATAAATCCACCCCCCCCCCCTCCTTACACGGTATACGTGACAATTGAAGCGAAATTCAGTAATGCATGCTAGAACAAGTCTAGACGTCTACATAAAACGTGAATTGCGGGTCTACTTCTTATATATAAAAAAGGATCTCCGTCCAAATGTATGTCCGTATGTATTTATGACTGTATGTCCTTTATACGTTCGCGAACGGCCCATCCGATTGAGATGAAATTTTCTACACGCCTTCCTTTCATTCCAGAGCTGCCAACTGTGATATTTTGTTAGTGTGAAATCGCCTGCTTACTCAGTATTATTTCATTTTTAATTTTTCATCATAATTTCATATATCTCAGGGGACCTAACTCTGTAAAAGTTATTTCAAGGGGCATAACTTTTCTGTATAACTTATAGTCATATTGTGGCATCGTTTTCAAAGATTTATAAACTCTTTGTCCATAGTTATGTACCGGCATATGAGTTATAATAAATAATGATACAATCTGTAAGGCATTTTCAAAGTTTTCATAAAAATGATGCACAATGCATAACATTGTAACTCATCTTTTTTTGCTTAAGAAGTTACTGTAGTCATGCAGGTGATTAGAAAGAGTTTTCATTAAAAATAATGGATGGTGTGTGGAAGAACGTTCTTTTAAGTTACTTTTTTTGTTGTATGAATTTAATGAAGCCGGACAGGGTCAGGCAGACAGATAGACAGACAGATAGACAGTCGGGAACAGGAACTTATATGACTACTTATATAAATTAAATGTGATGCTTCACACCAGGTGCTGGGCGATGCCGGGCCGGGTCAGACAGACAGACAGACAGACAGTCGGTAACGGAAACGAGAACTTATATGACTACTTATATGAATTAAATGAGATGCTCCCCACCAGGGTCTGGGCGAAGCCGGGCAGGGTCAGCTAGTAAGTTATAAAACGAATTTCAGAAGGATGAGAAGTACGAAACCGTAAAGTATTTAGGGAAAAACAATATCACATAATCGGTTCTTGTTTTAATGCAATCTTGAAATAATCTTAATTCCCCTCTCCCTCCCCCCGGCAATCCTAAAAATGCCCCCCCCCCCTTCCGGTTGAGAAACCACTGGTCTAAACATTCAACCAACCAATCAACCAATCTACCAACCAATCGACCAATCAACCACATAACCAACCAAGCAATCGACCAACTAGTCAACCAACCAATGGAGCCAGATAATCTTTAAAAGAAAATTGCTTCTTTATGTTCAGAACTAAGTTGTCTTACATCGATATTTACATTTTACACGTATACACAATATCTCACTCAGCAAGCCACGCCGATGTTAGCCCCTCTTGTGAGACGTCTGCTGAACGATACCGTATGTATCCTAAAAACACCAGAACCACAATTGACCCCAATATATCAAGATATATTTTGTCTAGACATGAAAGAACATCAAAGACCCCTAGACCATACACAATACATTCCGTGTCATACTTGCTACGGCAAGACATGACACAGAAATATCTCAAACAATTGTAATTCACGAATCGCTAGCCAGTAGTACACAGATATATCATGTATCTGATTTTCGTGTACAGTGCGACATGAGTGATTACAACTGTTACAGATCAATAACCTCATCACCGCCATCATATTCATGCTCTATTTAATGTAGGCCCTGCGGTAGTGTACTATTTTAGCTTCCATCCCAGTTAAGCTTATCTTTAAGAATTTAATAAAGACGGGGTTTATGTCTTTCGTGTTGATTATCCTTGGATTGTAAGTGGGTCGCGGGGTCACGTTATCTCATTAAGACGCATACCATCTACTGTTCTAGGAGGTGGTAAAGAACGTGTCTCCGTGGCTAAAGGCTTGCGAACGCGGTTCGTGAGCCGGGTACCAGGTGTTCGAAGCTCAGCTACGACCGATTTGTGCAGCAGACCGTGTCGCGTTGTGTTATAACGTGCTGGTATGGGAGCCGGTCGTTCAGAAAGCAACGGCAAACTACTGAACGTAACACTTGCATGGTACATCAACAGCAGCTGGAAAATGCTGGTGTTAACTGCAACGTCCCGTAAGGGATACGCAACAAAGTAAAAAAAAAAAAGAACGTCAGTGATGAAAATAACTTATCACCAAACCTAATAGCAGTTGAGACATTTTCATAGGGTGGAATGGATTAGAGCTGTAACGTCCGCCTGTAACTATGCCAGTTCTGTTAGAATTCATAGCATAACAATATAGATATTAAGACAGGATAAAGTTAAAGTAAACTAACGAGCAGAGGAACATGAACTGTACCAGAAATTTAACAAAAAAGCTTTGTAGTACAATGGATTCCTTCACAATGAAACATGCCTGTAGAAGCCTACCGTAGTTTAAAAAAAAAGAAAGGTGAAAGACTACCTCAGCCTGATATCGACATAACCCATGATAAGGCCTAGAAATTAAAAAAAAATGAATTATACAACCAAGCTCAAATCAGAGCATGCACGAGAAAGATGATTCAGGTTACCACCTCAACCGAAAAGTTACAATCTTCAAATTTCGGAAAGGTCACAACTGACTGAAATTCTACATATTTAATAAACTAAAGATAGAAGATACCGATGAATGTATCTGTGGAACTGGTCAAATGACAGCCAAACATTTGTTGCAGGAGTGTCCAACATATGCAGAACAGTAAAAAGTATGTTGGCCTACATCCGCTCCATTTTACGACAAACTCTTTGGGGATATCAACAAGCTTAAATGGGTCGTTTTCTTTGCATTTACACACACTGACATCTGTCCTTCCTTCCCTATTTCCTGCAATCTTCCTAATTCATTTCATTCTTTCCGTAGTCAGTCAGTCCGTCAGTCAATAATACCTTCCGTCAGCCCGTCCTTCCGTCAGTCCGTCAGTCAGTCAGCCCTTTCACCAATCAGTCCGTCAGTCTGTCTATCAGTCATAAGTCAATCTATCCGTAAGTCAGTCAGCTCGTCATTCCATCAGTTAGTCAGTCCGCCAGTCAGCCCAAATGTCATTTCGTCAGTCAGTCCGTCAGTCAGGTTGTCAGTTAGTCCTACAGATCGTCAGTCAATCAGTTAATGAGTGACATACCTTCAGTCAGTCAATCAGTCAGTTATTCAATCAGGCAGACCGTCAGTCAGTCAGTCCATCAGTCAGTCAGCCATTCAGTAAGTCAGCGAGTGATTTAGCCTGGCTGTCTGTCTGTGGTGATTTTGTATATGATCATTGTTTCAGGAGCAAACAATATTTGACTTAGTTATGTTTAAGTTTCGTTTCGTTTTAGTTTCATTTGTCGTCCCCTCGAAAGGTCAGTTGAAGAAACCCCAAACTTCAAGTATTTCTCAAGAAACCACCTCGTTGCCTCCTCCATCTGTGATAAAAGCACTGTCTCCGTACACCAAATCAAACTTCATTTATAAATTCCAGTGTGAGTATCAAGCAATCTACACAGGTAGAACGAACAGACAATTAACAAATAGCGTAGCGAAACATACCAGTGTGGGTGGGAAACAAAGTTAATTAGTCTTCAGGAATCCCTGTGCTATAAAATGCCCTCTTAGTCGATTGCTCAACCTCTCATAAACAATGGTCATACAGTTAACAAAGAAAAATCGTTTCATTTACTGTATTCGACGAACAGTACACAATTGAGAAAATAGTGTGGCCTCAACAATTAGGCGATTCCAGGCAGCTTTATGCAATCAGAAAGAGATAATTTTTAATGTGAAACACATTCGGAATAACAAATACTCCACATTCGAACAATGCCTGTGATCTATGTGTTCAAATTTTGTCAGCCAGAGTATTATTCATTTACTCGATTTATATAGTATACTAGATGACCCGGCCCGGCTTCGCCCAGTTCCTGGTGGGGAGCATCTCATTTAATTCATATAAGTAGTCATATAAGTTCTCGTTCCCGTTACCGACTATCTGTCTGTCTGTCTGTCTGTCTGTCTGTCTGTCTGTCTGTCTGTCTGTCTGTCTGTCTGTCTGCCTGTCTGTCTGTCTGTCTGTCTGTCTATCTGTCTGTCTGATCCGGCCCGGCATCGCCCAGCTCCTGGTGTGTAGCATCTCATTTAATTCATATAAGTAGTCATATAAGTTCCCGTTCCCGACTGTCTATCTGTCTGTCTGTCTGTTTATCTGTCTGTCTATCTGTCTGCCTGACCCTGCCCGGCTTCGCCCAGCCCCTGATGGGGAGCATCTCATTTAATTCATATAAGTAGTCATATAAGTTCCCGTTCCCGTCTGTCTGTCTGTCTGTCTGTCTGTCTGTCTGTCTGTCTGTCTGTCTGTCTGTCTGTCTCTCCCTCTCTGTCTGTCTGTCTGTCTGTCTGTCTGTCTGTCTGCCTGTCTGTCTAATCATTTATTGGTTGCAGTTAGAGCAACCTAGATAAACGAAGACCAACTTACAAAAAGCATTAGAAAGAGCACTTGAAAGATCTTTACATCTTCCCCAACAATTAACTTGGGTAAATGGAGCGGCGGCAGCAGCAGCAGCAGAAGAAGAAAAAGGAGGAGTAGGAGCTGGGAGGAGGAAGAGGGAGGTGGAGGAGGGAGTAGGAGGGAGGAGGAGGAGGGAGGAAGAGATAGGCGGAGAGAGGAGGAGGAGGGAAGATGAGGGAGGAGTATGAGTAGGGAGGAATAGGAGGGAGGAGGAGGGATTAAGAGGAGAGAGGAGGAGGAGGGAGGAGGAGGAGGGGGATAAGGGAGGAGGAGGGGGAGAAGGGAGGAGGAGGAGGGAGGAGGAGGAGGGAGGAGGAGGAGGGAGGAGGAGGAGGGAGGATGAGGGGGGAAGGATGGAGGAGGGAGGAGAAGGAAGAAGAGAGGAGGAGAAGGGAGGAGTAGGGAGGAGGAGTGATTAGGAGGAGGAGGAGGGAGGAGGAGAGCAAGGAGGAGGGGGAGGAGGGAGGAGGAGGGAGGAGGAGGATGAGGGAGGAGGAGGGAGGAAGGAGGAGGAGGAGGGGGAGGGAGGAGAAACGAACGAACGAACGAACGAACAAACTTTATTTTCAAAGGGTTAAGAATTGGGCACGCAGGCCCGTCTAACATTCTGCCCTTCTATCACTCTCTTTCATACATTATTTCATTCACACATCATTCAAGGCTAACAGAGAACAACAACAATATAAAGGATATGCATTATAAAGGCGTAGGCAAAATGCGAACATCAAAACTACACGACACAGTAATATTAGATAATGGTCTGACACTTGTTGTTAGCCATGTGGAATATACTGGCCTACAAAAAGGGGACTGGCTGTTATACTAGGGTTTTGTTATTATTATTATTATCTCTATTATTAAGGGGGAAGGTAATCCATATTGAGATAGTGTTCGAATAATTTGCGATTATATGAAAAGGGATTGGTGATGTCTTTGATTTCTTGTGGAAGATTGTTCCACAGCTGAGCTGCAGAGTACGTTAAGCTTGTTTTTTATAAGTCAATCCTAGGCTTCGGAATGTGTAATATATTTAAACGTTTACTGTGTCTAGCATTATATTTAAACAATGGCCAAAGGTAACTTGGGGCATTCCGATGCAGGATTTTGTGAATTAGTTTAGCTTTATTGAAAAGCAGACGTTTACGGAGTGGTAGTAACTGAAGGCGTTTATACAGGCTAGGATTGTCAGTTAAATGTTTGCTATAAATTAGACTCATGGCCCGTTTCTGGAGTGAGTAAAGTCGCTTGGTGTTTGAATTAGAACAACCGTCCCAGATCGTAGAGCAGTAGTCAAAGTGTGTCTGTATATGAGAAGTATAGAATAGGAGGGGAGGAGGAGTAGGGAGGAGGAGTAGGGAGGAGGAGGAAGAGGCAGGAGGAGGGAGGAGGAAGAGGCAGGAGGAAGGAGAAGGAGGAGGGAGGATGAGGGAGGAGAAGAACGCAGGAGGAGGAGGGGGAGGAGGAGGAGGGAGGAGGAGAGGGAGAAGGAGGGAGATGGAGGAGGAGGAGGGAGGAGGAGGGAGGAGGAGGAGAGAGGAGGAGGAGGGAGGAGGCGGAGGGAGGAGGAGGAGGGAGGAGGTAGAGGGAGGAGGAGGGGGAGGAGAAGGAGGGGGAGGAGGAGGAGGGAGGATGAGGAGGGAGGAGGAGGAAGAGGGAGGAGGAGGAGGGATGTGGAGGGAGGAGGAGGGAGGAGGAGGGAGGAGGTAGAGGGAAGAGGAGGAGGGAGGAGGAGAGAGAATGAGGAGGGAGGAGGAGAAGGGAGGAGGAGGGATGAGTAGGGAGGAGGAGAGGGAGTAGGAGGGAGGAGGAGAGGGAGGAGTAAGGGGAGAAGGAGGTAGGAGGAGGAGGGAGAAAAAGGGAGAAGAAGGAGGAGGAGGGAGGAGGAGGGATGAGGGGGAGAACGTAGGAGGAAGAGGGAGGAGGGAGTAGGACGAGAGAGGAGGAGAAGGGAGGAGGAAGGAAGAGGAGTGATTAGGAGGGAGGAGGGCGAGGAGGAAGGAGGAGGAAGAGGGAGGAGGAGTTAGGAGGAGGAGAAAGAGGGAGGAGGAGGATGGAGAGGGGGGAGGGGAAGAGGAAGAGGGTAGGAGGAGGAGGGGATAGGAGGAGGAGGATTATAACGCATATGCCTGTAGATAACTGCAGCGAAAAGGTGGGTCTGTCTATCTATCTGACCCGGCGTGGCTTCGCCCAGCTCCTGGCGTGTAGCGTCTCATTAAATTCATACAAAAAAATAAAGTAACTTAAAAGAATGTCCTTCCACACACCATCCATTATTTCTAATGAAAACCGTTTCTAATCACCTGCATGACTGTAGACAACTTCGTAAGCATAAAAAGATGAGTTACAATGTTATGCATTATGCATTATTTTTATGAAAACTTTGAAAAAGCCTTAAAGATTGTATCATTATTTATTATAACTCATATGCCGGTACATAACTATAGACAAAGAGTTTATAAATCTTTGAAAACGATGCAACAATATGACTATAAGTTATACAGTAATGTTATTAAAAGTTATGCCCCTTTAAATAACTTTTCTAGAGTTAAGTCCCCTCGCTGTATATAAATTATAATGTAAAATGAAAAATTAAATAATATTAAGTAAGCAGCCGATTTCACACTAAAAAAATATCACAGTTGGCTGCGCTGGAATGAAAGGAAGACGTGTAGAAAATTTCATCTCAATCGGATGGACCGTTCGCGAACGCATAAAGGACATACAGACATACAGATGGAGATTGCCTTTTATATATAAGATAACTCTGCAGTATGACGTAGACAAGGGGTCACTAAACTTTTTATCACAGCGGACCGGATAACTGAAAAAATGACGAGCGCGGTGTGCATAATCTTTCTGTACACTACTTGCAAGCCAGAACGAAAGCTCTGGGGGGGGGGGGGGGGGGGGGAAAAAAGACGAAAGACCTAAGTTTAGCATTTCATGTTATTCATGGATGAGTGGCGTGCAATGCATAAAAAACAAAGACATCTAAAACTTTAGAAAAGTTGTCAAAGAAGGCAACGTTAGCAATAAAGATAATTACATCAGACCTACTGTGTACATATCCGAATCTCACAAACTAAGCAGCAAAAAATGTTAATGAGATTTGTGAAACTTGAATAACGAAGCCACAAATAATAGAATGCACGATTTATTGATAGCATATTTCGCTGCATCTCATCATGTACATATCGCATAATTCACACAACATAAAGTAAAATGTTTAGATAAATCCTTCAAGCTGACATATACACATATTCTCACAGTAATGTCAATTGTCTATCACGGTCATTTTAAACTCATGGCCGAGCGATGTAAGTAACAGCTGCAAGAAATTTATCACATCTAAAATTCCAAATAATTTACTTGAGACCTGGAGTAAACATAAAGATTTGATTGATTAATTGATTTATTTAGGAACCGTGTGGCATAACGCTAACCACCTTTATTCAGTTTACAAGACTGCACGCAAAAGAAGGAGAAAATATATAACAATGGACTTTGCTAACGCAAACTGAAACCAAACCTTTTAAACCTAATGCAACATCAAAACTGGAACTGGAACAAGTGACAGATGACGTCAATTCTAGGAAACATTTCATCAGCCCAAGCTCAGGAGACCATTGGACAAAACAGACATGTGACACCGCTTCCGCGCGAAACGCCTGTATAGATTATGTTAATAGCGCACTCTTCCTACAACATGCCTGATGAACGGACGTGAAAGATTGTGTGACCCAATTTTCAAATAGGGAAGGCAGAATGTCTGGATCCCAGGTGAGCTTGTTAGTCCTTAGATTGAACTGGTGACCAGATGTATCAAAGGCCAGGAATGGTATACAGTGTTTGTGATGTCAATTGAAATATATTATTATAAATTAAAACCTCTGAAGTGAAAAATGTTTGACTGTTCCATTCTGACGACGCAGCGCCGTTTCCCGGGCAAACTGACAATCTAATACTCTTTTCGAATACTGCAATCTCTGATATTCTTAAGGATAATTATTAACTTTAAGAAGTGCATAATAATACTACATTCTATTCTAGACAACTGTACGAAGTGATGATTCTAAAGCAATCTTGTGCATTTCAGCAGAAACACTGTTAAAAATGCTATCACTATCTACAGCTAAAATGACAGTTCGTGTACTAGAACAAGTGCCTCGTTCTAAAACAGACTTATCTATGCCTATTTACAATCTAGAAAGCTGAAAGAGAAATCAAATCTTTCCTTTCTGCTTCAGCTATGGAATAAATAGGGTTTAATGGAATAAATATTTATATTTATGTCACAATTTAATTAGATAAGGGCACTTATGAACTGTATTACATCAGAAAAGTTGTGCTTCGCGGAACTCCACCACCAGAAGTTAACTTAACTCATTACTCAACACAACTTAAAAACACAACCCCACACCACCCAACACTCAACACCACAACAACAACAGATAATGGGAAAGGAGTTATTATACTAAGAAGAAGAAGAAGAAGTTGGTTAATTGGGAAAACACAGAGAATTATTTATACACACTACAAACACAATTGGGTGATAGAAATGTTATAAATGTATGTCATTTATTTACATGCATCTTGACACTTCCTCAATCTTGTCACTGTCTTACTGTACACGTTCACTGACCCCAGGTCAAATGAGAACTTACATACAGCAGGGACCAGTTGATACAAGGCGTACACAGTGTGATAAACTCTGACCACCCCAAATTAACCCAACACTAGATTAGAGAAAAAAGGAGGGGAGGGGAACTAGTTCCTACTTCAGGAATTTAGGTTTCTTCTGACCTACTTATAGAATATTGCATTGATGGGATTGTATATGTTTATGTGAATTTTACACAGAGAACGTTAAAGGACTTTTGAGATTTGGAACATGGAATGTACGGACACTATATCGAGCTGGAGCGGCCGAAGAACTAACCCGGGAGCTGATTGAATATCAAATGGATATAACAGCAATTCAAGAAATAAGGTGGCCAGGAGAGGGTACTTTAGAGCAAAATGGAATGATTATAATATATGGAGGAAACACACAAAATAAACATGAATTAGGAACAGGATTTGTCATCAAAAAAGAGTTATGGGGGAACGTTTTAAACTTTAAAGCTTTTAATGACAGGATTAGTAAATTACGAATAAAAGGTAAATGGAAAAATATAACGATGATTAATGTACATGCACCTACTGAAGAGAAAGAAGATGATATTAAAGAAGACTTTTATAATGATCTGGAAGATGTCATAGAAGAAACCCCTAAACAGGACATCCTGATTGTGCTGGGAGACTTCAATGCAAAAATAGGTAGAGAGCAAACTAATAAAAAAGTGGCCGGTATGGAAAGCCTACATACAACTTCAAATGATAATGGATGGAGAGTCATCAACCTGGCAGAAGCCAAAGGACTGCAGGTTAGCAGTACCAGACTACAAAGAAAGGATATACACAAACAAACTTGGAAATCATGTGACAAGAGAACCTATAATCAAATAGATCACATTTTAATTAACAACAGAAATGCATCAAACATACAGCAAGTCAGAAGTTATAGAGGAGCTGAGTGCCACAGTGACCACTTCCTCGTTGGAGCAAAATTTAAAATAAAACTTAAGAGAGCTTTCTATACTAAATTACAAAGATTACACCCAACATATAACAGAGAAAAACTGCAAGACATTACAGTCAAAGAGAAATTTACAGATGAAATAAAATGCAAACTTGAAACTCTGCAAAACCCTTTGGAGGAAAGCATTGACCAAACTTGGTTGAACATCAAGAATACAATTCAGTCTATCGCAGAAGAATGTCTCGGTGTGTTAACCACGCATAGAAAGAACAGATGGTTCAATCAAAAATGTGAAGAAGCAGTCATTAGGAAGAAGAATGCCAGACATGTATGGTTAAATGACATCAATAACATCCAAAAGGAAGAGCATTATAGAAATGAATGTAAAGAGGCTACAAAAATAGTCAGACAGCAGAAGCGAGAATATATGAGTAATATAATCAAAGATATGGAAACTAATCACCAGAAAAATGAATCCAGAAATTTTTTTAAAGAACTGAAGTCAATGAAACGAGGGCACCAACAAAACACATATGGTTTAAAAGACAAAAATGGGAATATGATAAATACCAATGAGGAAATGTGCAACACATGGAAAGAATATTTTATTGAATTACTAAATTGTGAAGCTCCAAGTAACATTTTCTCACAGGAAGAGGTTCTAACATGCGAACCACAAATTGAAGAACCTACATTTGAAGAAATCCTATATGTAATCACACGACTTAAAAACAATAAGGCAACTGGGACTGATGGAATTGCTGCTGAATTTATAAAGGCAGGTGGCCATGCATTACATCTAAAGCTATACGAACTAATAATAAAAATCTGGAGGACAGAAGAATTACCCCATGACTGGAAAGAGTCATTATTGATACCTATCTTTAAGAATGGAGACAAGTTCCAATGTGGAAATTATAGAGGAATATCACTACTGTCCACAAGCTATAAGATACTATCCGCAGTATTACTAAATAGACTAAAACCATATTCAGAAGACATATTAGGTGACTACCAGGCGGGTTTTAGACAAAACAGATCAACAATAGATCAGATATTTATCTTACGACAAATAGCCGAGAAACATTGGGAATATAAAAGAGATCTCCATAACATTTTTGTGGATTTTAAAAAGGCTTATGATAGTGTCCATAGGAATAGTCTATGGAATGCTATGCAGGAATTTGGAATACCAAGGAAGTTAATCAACATGACCAGACTATGCATGGAAGATACTTATAATATAGTAACATATAAAGGCAGGAAATCAGACCCCTTCCAAATAACATCTGGCTTGAAACAGGGTGATGCACTATCGCCGCTACTCTTCAATCTGGCTCTAGAGAAAGTTGTAAGGAAGGTAAAGGAGGAATGTGATATTGGAGGAACATAGAAGCTGCTTGGTTATGCAGATGATATAGATATTATAGGGCAAAGTGAACAAAAGACATTGGAAATATTGACTCACTTAAAGGAAAAAGCCCAACAGATGGGGCTGGTTATCAACCAAGATAAGACAGAATATATGGTAATTTCAAGAGACGGAATGGCTAGAAACTCTGGCCACATACAAATAGATAATATGACCATTAAAAGGACGGAAACATACAAATACCTGGGTACGATCTTCAACTGCTCCAACATCATAAGGGAAGAAATACAAACTAGAATCAACTCTGGAAATAAGATATACTATGCACTACAACATCTACTAAAATCAAAGGCGCTATCTCGTAACACCAAAATCACAATATACAAAACACTGATCAGACCAGTTGTGCTGTATGGCTCTGAAACCTGGAGTAAAACGAAAGGAGACGAAGCCTTGTTACAAACCTTTGAGAACAAAATTTTAAGACGCATCTTTGGACCCATTAGGGATACACAAAGTGGAGAGTGGAAAAGAAGAAGTAACAAAGACATTTATGATCTGTTTAAGTCCCCGCTAATCACTGGTATCATGAAGGCTAATAGACTACAATGGCTGGGGCATATAGAAAGAATGGAAGATAATAGGGAAACAAAACTCGCTTACACTCAGGAAATAAATGACCGTAGACCCCGAGGTAGACCAAGAAGGCGGTGGAGAGATAATACATGTACAGACCTACAAGCACTTGGAATCAACGACTGGCAAGAGAAGGTCCACCAGAGAGACGAATGGAGACGGATTGTATTTGCAGCAAAGAACCTCAATGGCTCGGAACGCTGAAGAAGAAGAAGAAGATTCTTGGTGGCAACCCAGTTGGCAACCCACAACCAACCAGCTGGCAACCAACTGGCCAACCAAACAAACCAGATCCCAGAGAGAGAAAGAGATGACCCACACTTGAGAAGGAAGAAGACTTGGTCATGGGCAGAACTGGAGTGGATCCATCAGTCAATGGACCCAGGCTTATCCAAATCTCCCATCACAAGGGTATCTTTCTTTTAGGAACACACAACACTCAGTTTCAGGAACTGATACATAAATGTTGATTTCACTATCACCACACTTAACATGTACAACATTCAAATGTATACCATGTTTAAACTCTTATAGACATCTAATGTATTGATGCTTGTTTGTTGATGGTCTGTGACATTGGTCTTATATGCATTTTTCTAAATTCTCTTGTATAAACCAACATGGAAAATGAATAACAGGCCAGAAGACACAGGCCCATTCAATAAATAATTAACTGTCACTGATCTTATGTTGATTATTAGTTCAACATATCTGTGAAGATTCAAAAGATCCAAGAGGATCTTGATTGTGTATTGACGATTATCTGCTGTGGGGTGAGGTTTGAACGAACCTTCATAGTTTAAATAGGAATATAGGAATATAATAGCTATGTCTGTGCCTGAGAACAATAATGGAGGGATATATGCCTGGGAAGAGAGGAAGAGGAAGGCCAAAGAGAAGATGGGTGCAGGATGTGGCGGATGATCTCCAGATGGATGTATCTGAAGCGGGAAATCTTGCTTATGATCGAGAGGTATTCCGGAAGGTTGTTATGGGAGCGAGGTTCTGCAAAGGACATTCTTCTGAATGAATGATCTTTGTTCCATCTTGTTGTCTCATTATTGCTGATGTTGTGTATCCGACTACAGTTACAGTGTTGGATGATTATCCATGCTGTGATGAGGATCACTGGTACTGTGTTGGATGACTACCCAAGCTGTGATGGAATATCAATGGTACTGTGAAGGATGATCATGTGTATGTTTATTCATGGGGATGCCTATTTTGTCATTGCATCTAATCATGAATTTTATATATTAGGGCATTGGCATTATTAATCAGATGTTGTTGTATCTTTATAATTACATTATTCTGGTTCCCTGTACACTGACCTGAATTTATTCTGATATCTTTAAATCGTTGTTTTTTTTCTTGTTAGCCGTAGAGGTAGAATGAGATTCTCTTTGTCTTCTTATTCCTCTCTTCTTCTACGGCCCATGAACTGTCGGCGTTGTGCTATTATCTCTATCATCTCTGTGCGGTTACACAAAGGTACCTATAAACTGTATATGTACCTTTGATGAGAGGTAGCTTCACCAGTGACCCTTAGTCCTCTGCTTTTCTTGTATTTCAATAGGATTTTAATTATGTTTCTAATGTAATGTCTTTTTCATTTTCAGATCCCGTGTACTTCACCCTTAATTATGGCTAGTAGGAAAAGAAAAGTGGACGCCGATTGAGGAGTAAAGTACTTCTTTGTGGAAACAAAGGACCAGAAAACCAGCTGCGTAATATGCAGCGAAAGTGTTACCGTTTAGAAAGAGTACAATCTTCAGCGTCACTACGAAACAAAACATCCATCAACATATTAACAGTTTTCTGGAAAATTACGTTCTGGGAAATATGAGACCATTAAACGTGGTTTTGAAACGCAAAGAAATCTCTTCACGAGAAAATTTGCTGAAAATGAATCTGTCACTCGTACAAGTTACAAAACAGTGCATAAGATGGCAGAACGAGGAAAACCGTTTACTGATGGCAACGTCATTAAAGAGTGTGTGTGATCGAAGCAGCAAATGACATGTGTCCTGAGATAGCCGATTTGTTTGGAACTATCAGCCTTTCGGCAAGTTCAGTTGTGCGGAGAACAGAAGAACTTGAAGAGAACATAGTGCTACAGATACGCGAGAAAGCTAGGAACTTGTTGTAGTATTCTCTGGCGCTGGATGAGTCTATTGATCTCTCGAGTACGTCACAACTTCTCGTGTTCATTTGTGGTGTCAATTTGGATTTTCAGATAACGAAAGAGTTGGCGTCCGTTTGCAGCATGCATAGAACAACAACTGGGAAAGTCATTTTCGTGGAAGTGCAAACAATTTTCCAAGACTATAACCTTCGGTGCCGGCTTCCTGGCTTAGAGGTTACGACTTTTCTCCGTAATCTCGTATACTATCATGGTTAACGTGATGACGGTGAAAATCAGCAGTGATTCGAATCGCATCAATAACCTACGGGTTATGTGAGCCGACCGCTCAGAAAGCAACGGCAATCTACTGAGCGTAATCTTGCCAAGAAATCAACATGCAGCTGAAAGGTGCTGGTGTTGACAGCGATGTCCTGTAAAGGATATGCAAAAAAAAAAAAAAAAAAAAAAAAATAACCTTCGGTGGAATCAGTTTGGAGGTGTTACAGTTGATGAAATAAACATGACTGGAGTGAGGAAGTGTCTGTTGGGGCAGATCAGGGCTCATTTGGAAGATTTGCAAATTCCGTGCGCTCTGTTCATACACTGCATCGTACATCAGCAAGTACTCTGTGGGAAAGATTTAGATATTTCTTGTGTACTGAAACCAGTAGTTTCTGCTGTGAACTTCATTCGGGAACATGCACTCATTCACCGTCAGTTCTAGGCTTTTCTTGAAGAAATTGATTCTGAATTCTGTGACTTGACTTATCACATATCAGTCAGGTGGCTCAGCTGCGGTAAAGTCCTGCTTCATTTTTACAAGCTCCGAAACGAAATAGATGTTTTCCTCACTGAAAAAGATAAAGCTGATTCACAGCTGTCAGATCCTACCTGGCTGTCAAAGTTGTCAATTTTGGTTGATATGAATGATCTGAACTTAAATTTTCAGGGAAAGTATTACCTCGTCTGTGATCTCTACAGAACCATCAAAGGATTTCGAAGAAAGCTGTCATTGTTGGAAGCACAACTGGAAGGAGAAAACCTTTCTCATTTTCACTGTTTCAAAGAGTTTGGAGAGATTTTCAGATCTTCACAGATTTGAGGGTGACATCCTTCTGTTCCAGAATCCGTTTGATTGTAACTTAATGGTGTGCCAGTTGAATTACAGTTGGAACTCATTGAGAAGGAAGTACCGCTGCTTACCTGATGTTGAGTTTCCGAAACTTAAGAAATTTGCCGCTGGTATTACATCATTGTTTGGAACAACATATGTCTGTGAGCTAACATTTTCAAAAAAGAAGTGTGTGAAGTCACCACATCGAATGAGATTGACTGATGAACATTTGAAAGCAATTCTCTTGATTGGATGCAGCAATTCCAAACCAAACATTGATGGTATTTTGAAAGCCACATGTCAGTTTCACAAAACTCACTATCCTCTTTTGCTGCTTAGTTTGTGAGATTCGGATATGTGCACAATATGTCTGATGTAACTATCTTTTTTTTTAACGTCGCCTTCTTTGATAACTTTGTTTAGTAAATAAATATAAATATGTTGGTTGTCTTTGTTTGTTTGTCTGTTTGTTTGTTTGTTTGATTGTTTGTTTGTGTGCATTGCACGCCCTTTCCATGATTAACTTAGTTTTTCGTCTTTTTTCCCAGAGCTTTCGTTCTAGCTTGCAATTATTGTTAAAGTTAGTTGTATATCCTTTATAGGACGTTTTCAGTCAACACCAGCATTGTTTGCTGTTGTTGATGTCTTGGCAAGTTTACGTTCAGTAGTTTACTATTGCTTTTCGAACGACCGGCACCCATAACATAGCGTAAAAACCAGCGCAACGTTGTCTGCTGCCAAATCGCCCCCAGCTGTATTTCGAACGTGGGTATACGGGATTACGAACCGCGTCCGTAAGATCTTCGCCACTTAGACGGGCGCAAGTATTGTACAGAATGAGTATCCGGCCCGCGCGCGTCATTTTGTCAGTTATCCGGCCCGCGCTCGTCATTTTGTCAGTTATCCGGCCCGCCGTAAAAAAAGTTTGGTGACCCCTGCCCTAGTCCATACTTGCCCACTATGCATCCGTCCTGTTGATTTCCAACTTTGGCATTCAAGCCACCCATTATGATAATTACTTCAGAATTCTTGCATTTCTTGAAGGCATTCTCTAAATCACTATAAAATTCATCGATGCTGTCATCACTACTGTCTGCTGTGGGTGCATAAACTTGTATGACGTTGACATCAAAAGGTCTTCCACTCAACTTCACCAGTAACACTCTGTATGATACAGTCCAATATCCTTTGATCGATTTTTCTCTCTCTGTATCCATTATAATTGCTACTCCTCGCTGTTGTTTCTCCCCATCAGAATAGATTATTCTATATTCCCCAGATGTCATAATGCCCATTCCTGTCCATCTGGTCTCACGTACACCTAACAGGTTAATATTTAATCTTCTCATTTAATTCTTAATGTTATAAAATTTCCCATCCCCACTCACAGTTCTTACATTCCAAGTTTCTACTTTCAATGTTGATATTCTTTTGCACTCAGTCTCCTGATGACGGTCTGGGGTCACCTGGTGCACATGACTACCCCTACCGGACGAGGCTGCTCCTATAGAGCATCCATTTACGCCGTTTCTCTGATTATCGATAAGACTTCAGTACATGATATTCTTGGCATCTGTAAAGAAGGTAGTTTGCCATTGCCTTCCTTCCTAGCAGTGACCATACTGGTCGATGACCGTAGCCAATGTCTCCCAAACAAGAGATCATCTGCCTTCCGTCGTGAAGCTGGAGACCATAACCTACAACTATCTGTCGGCTGCTCTTCAACTTCATCCACCACCTGCACCCATGACTTCACGTAACCCTGATTGGGAGGCTAAACGGGTACTCCACCTTGCCCAAGGGTGTCCCATAGGCTAGCGGAGGGAAGGAGGCACCCATCAAAGCATTACTATCATGTTATTATATTTTAAATATTCTCTAAGCAAACGTAATTGCACCAGCATTTGGGAGAGAGGGAGAGGGAGAGAGAGAGAGAGAGAGAGAGAGAGAGAGAGAGAGAGAGAGAGAGAGAGAGAGAGAGAGAGAGAGAGAGAGAGAGAGAGAGAGAGAGAGAGAGAGAGAGAGAGAGAGAGAGAGAGAGAGAGAGAGAGAGAGAACTATTTGTTCAAATTTAATGAAATTTACAAACATAAATAACATTTCCTCTAAACATACTTATCAACATAAACCCCATAGAGTTCTAAGGACATTCGCCGTTAATTTTCTTTAAATTGTAGGTGACCTTAAGAGGCCAGTAAAAAATTTTTTTTCCCCACAGAGGGGAAATTTGTGAGGAAGCAACCCACCCATTATCATTAAAAGTACAGTTTTAATAATTTAACATAAAAGTGGAATTGAAAAAGTTGATAATAAAATGTAAGTTGAAAAAGATTAAACACATTTTTTTATAAACACTTTAATAGCGTTCTTCTCAAGATTGCAAAAAGTGACTGCAGTATTAACTGCTTTATTTGTCAAATAAAAATAAAAGATTTTTATGTTAGTTCGAGGTATTGTAGCTAGGTATACCATTTTCTTGTTCAAGTTCTAGTAACCTCCCTTGTAACAATATTAGATGTTTATGTCCCCCTACCATGCGCCGACTGCTACTGCAACCATCTTAGGCAATTTACATATAAACTTAAAGAAAGTCAAATATACAAATAGAAACGCAAAATTTGATCTACAGGCACTGAAGAGTGAGGAGATACAAGTAAATTCAACGTAGAGGTAAAGAACAGATTCGATGCATTGTCCGATATGGCAACGCAATATTATTTCAAGTCGTCAGTGACCAACTGAAAATATAAAAGAAATCAGTAAAGAAGCTGCACTAACAACAATAATAATCCCAAAAATAAAGATAATAGGGCGCAAGAAATGGATGATGGAAGACATCTTAAAACTCATGGAAATACGAAAAAATAACAAAAATAACAAGGAAATATACGAAGAGATTCACAGGAAAATTAGGAAACTACTGCTATGCAAAGAGGCAAAAGAAACATGGCCTGAGGAATATTGCAAGGAAATTTAAAACCAACACAACACCCAGAATACCAAATTAATGCACACAAGAACTAATGACATCACTAACAAAAGAACAGACACATCAACAGGTTGCCTAAAAACCAAAGATGGCAAAATCATAATAGAAAAAGATCAGATTTTACATGCGTGGTCAGATTATGTGAAAGACCTTTATGATGATACAAGACAAGAACAATATGATCATCAGAATAATAATGAAGGACAATCAATTTTGTTTGTCGAGGTGTTTTTCTTTTAGATATCTAGCAATTCCGCGGAGCCGTCTCCCTGGCGAAGATGTTAACGATTTTCTCCGTAATCCCGTATATCCACGTGGGGGGGAAACAGCTGCGCGACATTCGGTAAGGAATCGGGTCGCGTTGGTTACTTACAGGGGTATCTGAGATTGTCGCTCAGTATGCAATGCAAAATACTGTGCTTAATCTTGCAAGGACATCAGCAACAGCGGTAAAATGCTGTTGTTGACAACGATGTAAATAGGATATGCGAAAACCGGGAAGGTTAACCCGGTCAACAAATGCCCGCAGAAGTCGGATGTGTCGGCCTAACGGGGCAAGAACGCAGCTTTGCTGTAAACAGGCACAACGCAGTCACGTCCGAAAAAAAAAAATCCGGATAAACGCAGAAGAAGAATGTTATGCGGAAAAAGAAAAAATTCCGCAGAATGCATGAACATAAGTGTAGTGATCAATCAAGGCATTAATATCATGTTATTATGACATTTGAAATATTCTCTAAGCAAACGTAATTGCACCAGCATTTAGCAGAGAGAGAGAGAGAGAAAGAGAGAGAGAGAGAGAGAGAGAGAGAGAGAGAGAGAGAGAGAGAGAGAGAGAGAGAGAGAGAGAGAGAGAGAGAGAGAGAGAGAGAGAGTGGGGGGATGGAACTATTTGTAATATTTGTCAACAGAAGCCCCATAAGCTTGCACGGCCTTTCGCCAGTCCGAAAATAAGTGCATGCAAGCCTTGATTGTGCCAGACCAGGTTTTGTCCTACTAACTTCGCCTATTAATCGACATCTCTCTCATTCCTATCACCTAGACCAGGGGTCACCAAACTACGGCCCGCGGGCCGGATCCGCCCGCGACGTCATTTCATCCGTCCCGCAGTCGGTACTCGAACTTGCTTGATATAACTATGAAACACGAGACGTTGTGATACAATTTAAATGTAAATATTATGTTTAGAATAATAGGAGATCTTCACACGTGCGGAGACCTCCTGGCTGCACTAGGTTGTTTATTTAGGTGGCCCTATTTATACATTTCGCGAACCTTATTATGAGATATATTCTATTACCACATTAAGCCACCTGCCGCGACTCTACAAGAGTATGGAGTAGCATATCCCTTGATACCCTGGTAAAAAATGTATAGGATGCTGGGATGTTGTGTTGGCGTGCCTATAACAGCCCAGTAAAGCCATGTTCCCGCCTCTTTGGCCTTGGGAACAAGTTAGGCCGAAGAGATGCTGATGTCTAATTTTCAGCAGAGGGTTTGAACTTAAACCCCTTTGCTACTACCAAGTAGATGGGCGAACATGCCCCAGGCACGGCCGAGCGTAGCCACTGTTTTTCCAGACCGCAGTTGAGAGGGTAGACAGGCCCTGTAAAGATTCAAAAGATCCAAGAGGATCTTGATTGTGTATTGACGATTATCTGCTGTGGGGTGAGGTTTGAACGAACCTTCATAGTTTAAATAGGAATATAGGAATATAATAGCTATGTCTGTGCCTGAGAACAATAATGGAGGGATATATGCCTGGGAAGAGAGGAAGTGGAAGGCCAAAGAGAAGATGGGTGCAGGATGTGGCGGATGATCTCCAGATGGATGTATCTGAAGCGGGAAATCTTGCTTATGATCGAGAGGTTTTCCGGAAGGTTGTTATGGGAGCGAGGTTCTGCAAAGGACATTCTTCTGAATGAATGATCTTTGTTCCATCTTGTTGTCTCATAATTGCTGATGTTGTGTATCCGACTACAGTTACAGTGTTGGATGATTATCCATGCTGTGATGAGGATCACTGGTACTGTGTTGGATGACTACCCATGCTGTGATGGAAGATCACTGGTACTGTGTTGGATGACTACCCAAGCTGTGATGGAATATCAATGGTACTGTGAAGGATGATCATGTGTATGTTTATTCATGGGGATGCCTATTTTGTCATTGCATCTAATCATGAATTTTATATATTAGGGCATTGGCATTATTAATCAGATGTTGTTGTATCTTTATAATTACATTATTCTGATTCCCTGTACACTGACCTGAATTTCTTCTGATATCTCTAAATCGTTGTTTTTTCTTGTTAGCCGTAGAGATAGAATGAGATTCTCTTTGTCTTCTTATTCCTCTCTTCTTCTACGGCCCATGAACTGTCGGCGTTGTGCTTTTATCTCTATCATCTCTGTGCGGTTACACAAAGGTACCTATAAACTGTATATGTACCTTTGATGAGCTGTAGCTTCACCAGTGACCCTTAGTCCTCTGCTTTTCTTGTGTTTCAATAGGATTTTAATTATGTTTCTAATGTAATGTCTTTTTCATTTTCAGATCCCGTGTACTTCACCCTTAATTATGGCTAGTAGGAAAAGAAAAGTGGACGCCGAGTGAGGAGTAAAGTACTTCTTTGTGGAAACAAAGGACCAGAAAACCAGCTGCGTAATATGCAGCGAAAGTGTTGCCGTTTTGAAAGAGTACAATCTTCAGCGTCACTACGAAACAAAACATCCATCAACATATTAAAAGTTTTCTGGAAAATTACGCTCTGGGAAATATGAGACCATTAAACGTGGTTTTGAAACGCAAAGAAATCTCTTCACGAGAAAATTTGCTGAAAATGAATCTGTCACTCGTACAAGTTACAAAACAGTGCATAAGATGGCAGAACGAGGAAAACCGTTTACTGATGGCAACGTCATTAAAGAGTGTGTGTGATCGAAGCAGCAAATGACTTGTGTCCTGAGAAAGCCGATTTGTTTGGAACTATCAGCCTTTCGGCAAGTTCAGTTGTGCGGAGAACAGAAGAACTTGGAGAGAACATAGTGCTACAGATACGCGAGAAAGCTAGGAACTTGTTGTAGTATTCTCTGGCGCTGGATGAGTCTATTGATCTCTCGAGTACGTCACAACTTCTCGTGTTCATTTGTGGTGTCAATTTGGACTTTCAGATAACGGAAAGAGTTGGCGTCCGTTTGCAGCATGCATGGAACAACTAACTGGGAAAGTCATTTTCGTGGAAGTGCAAACAATTTTCCAAGACTATAACCTTCGGTGGAATCAGCTTCGAGGTGTTACAGTTGATGAGGGAAAAAAAACATGACTGGAGTGAGGAAGGGTCTGTTGGGGCAGATCAGGACTCATTTGGAAGATTTGCAAATTCCGGGCGCTCTGTTCATACACTGCATCGTACATCAGCAAGTACTCTGTGGGAAAGATTTAGATAATTCTTGTGTACTGAAACCAGTAGTTTCTGCTGTGAACTTCATTCGGGAACATGCACTCATTCACCGTCAGTTCCAGGCTTTTCTCGAAGAAATTGATTCTGAATTCTGTGACTTGCCTTATCACATATCAGTCAGGTGGCTCAGCTGCGGTAAAGTCCTGCTTCGTTTTTACAAGCTCCGAAACGAAATAGATGTTTTCCTCACTGAAAAAGATAAAGCTGATTCACAGCTGTCAGATCCTACCTGGCTGTCAAAGTTGTCAATTTTGGTCGATATTAAAGAACTGAACTTGAAACTTCAGGGAAAGGATTACCGCGTCTGTGATCTCTACAGAACCATCAATGGATTTCGAAGAAATCTGTCATTGTTGGAAGCACAACTGGAAGGAGAAAACCTTTCTCATTTTCACTGTTTCAAAGAGTTTGGAGAGATTTTCAGATCTTGACAGATTTGAGAATGACATCCTTCTGTTCCAGAATCCGTTTGATTGTAACCTTAATGGTGTGCCAGTTGAATTACAGTTGGAGCTCATTGAGAAGGAAGTCCGCTGGTTACCTGATGTTGAGTTTCCGAAACTTAAGAAATTTGCCGCTGATATTACATCATTGTTTAGAACAACATATGTCTGTGAGCTAGCATTTTCAAACAAGAAGTCTGTGAAGTCACCACATCGAATGAGATTGGCTGATGAACATTTGAAAGCAATTCTCTTGATTGGATGCAGCAATTCCAAACCAAACATTGATGGTATTTTGAAGGTTTTGATGGTATTTTGAAAGCCACACGTCAGTTTCACAAAACTCACTATCCTCTTTTGCTTCTTAGTTTGTGAGATTCGGATATGTGCACAATAGGTCTGATGTAACTATCTTTTTGCTAACGTCGCCTTCTTTGATAACTTTGTTTAGTAAATAAATATAAATATGTTGGTTGTCTTTGTTTGTTTGTTTGTTTGTTTGTTTGTTTGTTTGTTTGTTTGTGTGCATTGCACGGCTTTTCCATGATTAACTTAGTTTCTTTGTCTTTTTTCCCAGAGCTTTCGTTCTAGCTTGCAATTATTGTTACAGTTAGCTGTATATCCTTTACATGACGTTTACAGTCAACACCAGCATTGTTTTCTGTTGTTGATGTCTTGGCAAGTTTACGTTCAGTTGTTTACCATTGTTTTCGAACGACCGGCACCCATAACATGGCGTAAAAATCGCTCGCAGTTGTATTTCGAACGTGGGTATACGGGATTACGAACCGCGTCCGTAAGGCCTTCCCACGGAGACCGGCGCAAGTATTGTACAGAATGAGTATCCGGCCCGCGCTCGTCATTTTGTCAGTTATCCGGCCCGCCGTGAAAAAAGTTTGGTGACCCCTGGTCTAGGGGGAAGTATAACAGTAAAATTAAATGAGATGTAGCACCATCAATGTCTAGTTTGCCAAAACAAGTTTTGAATTTCTCACGTATTCCTTTAATCTGAACAAAAAGTCGCTTAAAATTCGACAGGGTCGACTTCATTGCACCGGGTTTTATCCCATATCGCTCGGTCTCTTTCCATAGTACGGAAAGCGTCGCACAAAGCACGAACTCAGTAGCTCGAGCGACGATCCACAGGAGTTTCCAACAAAATTCACCCGTGAACCGAAGGACGCAGCCCGGAATCGAACCTACAACCTTCGGAGCCAGAGTCAAATGGCTTGATCACTTCGCCACATAGACTCCCAAATTCCCAACTCCCAACTAATCTTAACAATATTCGGAATGTGGATTAAGAATTCATCATCTTCATTAAAGTAATGCGAGTAATTTTTTTAATGGGCATTGAAACGTTGGTAATATGATCGGCATTCACGTGTTACAGATTTTGTTGGTATGGAAAATGGCAGCTGTAATGCCTTTGCCTGACGTGTATTGTAATATGTTTCAATAAATGAAAGTTGATCCATGAACTGATCCAGTTCAGAAATCACGCCTCTGCTGAAGCTATCAGTAATGCATGTTGCTCAGTACAACCAGATCTGTGCATTTCTATATCGGTATCAAACCGTCCATCAAATGCTGTCGTCATGCTTGCTGCATTATCAGTACACACAAACAATGGACTGGAGAATGTGGTAGATTCGGCAAGAAATTCACGTGCAAAACAACTGTGCGTAAATTGTGCAGTATGGGATTGATTACTATCAATGTTTATAATAGACTAGCTGACCCTGCCCGGCTTCGCCCAGACCCTGGTGGGGAGCATCTCATTTAATTCATATAAGTAGTCATATAAGTTCCCGTTCCCGACTGTCTATCTGTCTGTCTATCTGTCTGTCTATCTGTCTGCCTGACCCTGCCCGGCTTCGCCCAGTCCCTGGTGGGGAGCATCTCATTTAATTCATATAAGTAGTCATATAAGTTCCCGTTCCCGTTACCGACTATCTGTCTGTCTGTCTGTCTGTCTATCTATCTGTCTGTCTGTCTGTCTGTCTGTCTGACCCGGCCCGGCATCGCCCAGCTCCTGGTGTGAAGCATCTCATTTAATTTATATAAGTAGTCATATAAGTTCCTGTTCCCGACTGTCTATCTGTCTATCTGTCTGCCTGACCCTGTCCGGCTTCGCCCAGTCCATGGTGGGGAGCATCTCATTTAATTCATATAAGTAGTCATATAAGTTCTCATTAAATTCATACAACAAAAAAAGTAACTTAAAAGAATGTCCTTCCACACACCATCCATTATTTTTAATGAAAACTCTTTCTAATCACCTGCATGACTACAGTAACTTCTTAAGCAAAAAAAGATGAGTTACAATGTTATGCATTGTGCATTATTTTTATGAAAATTTTGAAAATGCCTTACAGATTGTATCATTATTTATTATAACTCATATGCCGGTACATAACTATGGACAAAGAGTTTATAAATCTTTGAAAACGATGCCACAATATGACTATAAGTTATACAGAAAAGTTATGCCCCTTGAAATAAATTTTACAGAGTTAGGTCCCCTGAGATATATGAAATTATGATGAAAAATGAAAAATGAAATAATACTGAGTAAGCAGCCGATTTCACACTAACAAAATATCACAGTTGGCAGCTCTGGAATGAAAGGAAGGCGTGTAGAAAATTTCATCTCAATCGGATGGGCCGTTCGCGAACGTATAAAGGACATACATAGATACATACATACAGACAGACGATCCTAATTTATATATAAGATAGAGGAAAAGTAATCCATTCCCAATTTTGATCTATTCCATATGCAATAATTCCCCAATACAGCAAAAGATATGTTTGTCTCGCAGACCAAAAGCCAACTATTCCCGAAATTGCACATCCCTTATCTTATGTCATATTTTGAAAAAAATTTTGAAACTGCAGTTTGGCCAATTTTCCTTGCACCAAAATAGAACGAGTCACTGTTTGCCGTGATATAGTGTAATTACATACCTTATTTGCAGCGTTAGTAGATCTTGCAGCAAAGTTAGCAGCATCACATATAATGTTACATCAGACGAAATGGATACTGTTGAATGTGATTAGTTTAAAAACTGTTTTTGCCACGCATTTGACAATGTTGGTGGTGGTTTTGTTACTTCCCGCTGCTTGGCTTCAAAAAATCTTTTGATGTTAGTAGAACCCAGGATTGCCAAACTACAACATATCCAGGCGAACCTTCTGGCCTAGAGAGACAACAGTGGAAGATAAACTCTATGGATCGCTGAGTGAACTAAAAAAGACTGTTAGATTCATACAAGAGACAACATTGCACTTATAAACATATTTCAGGCGAAAGAAAGAAGAAGAAGAAGAAGAAGAAGAAGAAGAAGAAGAAGAAGAAGAAGAAGAAGAAGAAGAAGAAGAAGAAGAAGAAGAAGAAGAAGAAGAAGAAGAAGAAGAAGAAGAAGAAGAAGAAGAAGAAGAAGAAGAAGAAGAAGAAGAAGAAGAAGAAGACGAAGAAGACGAAGAAGACGAAGAAGACGAAGAAGAAGAAGAAGAAGAAGAAGAAGAAGAAGAAGAAGAAGAAGAAGAAGAAGAAGAAGAAGAAGAAGAAGAAGAAGAAGAAGAAGAAGAAGAAGAAGAAGAAGAAAGAAGAAGAAGAAGAAGAAGAAGAAGAAGAAGAAGAAGAAGAAGAAGAAGAAGAAGAAGAAGAAGAAGAAGAAGAAGAAGAAGAAGAAGAAGAAGAAGAAGAAGAAGAAGAAGAAGAAGAAGAAGAAGAAGAAGAAGAAGAAGAAGAAGAAGAAGAAGAAGAAGAAGAAGAAGAAGAAGAAGAAGAAGAAGAAGAAGAAGAAGAAGAAGAAGAAGAAGAAGAAGAAGAAGAAGAAGAAGAAGAAGAAGAAGAAGAAGAAGAAGAAGAAGAAGAAGAAGAAGAAGAACCACCGGAGCCACATTTCATACTCTGCTGTATTTGCAACTCCATAACCACTTTGATTAACCCATTTTTCATTAATCAACTTATACCAACTGTAAAGCGTTTTGAATTTTGCACGGCACACAAATGGTGGTAAAATACTTTCAGATATTTTAACTGGTTTAACATCAGCTGTTTAAGACTTTACAAGTTCTTTTGGAACATCAATCAAGTGGCATTCTCCCCCACTCAACATCTTAGCAACAACAGTTTTAGTAAGATCATGGAACTCATATTTTTGTGTGTTGCCGGGGCCCATAAGGGAAGCAAAGAATAGCAACACTGTAGCCTACCACGCATGTCGTAAGAGGCGACTAAGGAGGCTTGATGGTTCCGTCGTCCTGCTACTGAGTGAGTGCGTGGCGCGACACTGTGAGCTGTGAGTTTCGTGTGAAGTGCTTTTGAATCTGCCCAAGCTTTTATTTTTGGAACGTGACTGCATGTTCGGAGCGATGGCAGGTGTCGAGGGTCTGTGAAATATGGTTAAAGCACCATATACACAAGGAATTTGAAGGTGTGTTCAAGGGGCCTGTGGTTGTTGTACACAACTCAACTCAACCATATACCCAATACATGTTAAAGGGTCCTGTGGTTGTTGTAAACGACTCACCTCAACCGTATACCCAATACGTATTAAAGGGACCTATGATTGTTGTAAATCACTCAACTCAACTGTATACCCAATACATGTTAAAGAGGCCTGTGGTTGTTGTAAACCACTCAACTCAAGCACATACTCAACATGAACGTGAAGAAGAAGGAGCAGCAGCTGTAGAAGATGATGATGATGGTCATTATGATAATGGATAAGAAGAGGAAGAAAAAGAAGAAGAACAAGAAGAATTATATTAGAACCAAGAACGTAATATAGCATAATAGTTCACAGAAGCGGTCTGCTTTTGAATGGCACCCTCATTATTTCAAGCCCTCGAATCGGTATAACGGGGAATTATGAAACTGTGGCCAGAAATGATGATCGCCTTTTTGTGATGTTATCTTTGCTTCTTAGTCTCCCTCTGGTATCTCCTTCGCTGTACTTGAGTTGAATTGAGTCAAGGACCGACATCATTGCACTCGGGGCATTCCCATAAGCGCTCAGTCTTCATATTCAACAGCCAGCGGAGAATTCCAATACTAATGGTGCCCGTTGCAATCTGATTATGTGTGCGTCTGCCTTTAGCTCTGAGAGACGACTGTCGACCAGATCCTCTGACCACCCCCTGCTGCCGCAATCTTTCTAGACCATGATAGTCTGTCTGTTCTTCTGCATTATTCACATGCTCCCAAAGGGCCTTCACCGCATCTGCCTTATCATGCATCAAAATCACCCCTCAATCTGTCCTCCTTTTCATTCCCAACCGCACCAGAGCGTCCCGGAGAAAAGATCCAATTATTCTCACAACCCGTAATTGATGTATACCATTCAGCACGAAGCATGCCAGTCTTCACCCATGTCAGCATGCTTCGTGAATCAGTCACAATCACAACATGCGTATACAGTTTTTTCTCCAACCAGCGGGAAGCTGCAGTAACCGCCTCCACCTCCATTCTCAGACTTGAGGTTGTAGTGTCGTATGCCACGCACGCGCTGTACTTACTATATGTTGATTATGTAGAGTCAATTGTTTTGCTAGTTATCTGTCCTTTACAAGGCGTTGCAATCAACCTCGGTATTTTTGTTTGTGCTCGCTCGCTTTAAACTCAAGCCCAGCCCATACCCGTGCTCTACTTCTTGTGCAGTGGACTGATTTTTGCTCTCGACAACAGGCGAACCCACGCCGACTTCTGAGGTACTTATAATTTCCATTCCAAGTCAAGAAAGGAAAGTCAACATTTTAATCCAACTGACTGGAGTAAGGTTTTAACCTCGGCATTAGCACATCGTTAGTTTAAGAGCGGGCGCTCTCATCCATTCGACCATACAGGTCATCTTGTCAATTATAGATCAGTAGTTTGCCATTGTTTTCTAACAAAACACAAAAAATACAGACATATCATATCAAGGAAATCATCACAAAGCGGTCTACTTTCGAATCTCCCCCTCCTGAACTCGACCCGGCATTATGGGGAATTATGACCAGCTGCCAAGCCACAGACGCACAATTTTAATTGCATTCCAGGAGTCTAAACCAGCGGAGAGGCGACACAAAACTGTGAAATGGAAACACAAGGGAACATTCTTTTAACCAAGTGGATAATTTTAATACCCAGGGACATTTATAACATCAGATGAAAGATGCACAACAAAGATAATGAACAGAATTATAAGTCCTGGAGGAATGGTTAAAATAGATTGTTTTGTTACAATGTCTGATTGTAATCAACTGCAAAAACAGTATCCAGTGTGGGAAATAATCAAACCCTCTGCTGAAAATTAGACATCAGCATCTCTTCGGCCTAACTTGTTCCCAAGGCCAAAGAGGCGGGAACATGGCTTTACTGGGCTGTTATAGGCACGCCAACACAACATCCCAGCATCCTATACATTTTTTACCAGGGTATCAAGGGATATGCTACTCCATACTCTTGTAGAGTCGCGGCAGGCGGCTTTATTTGGTAATAGAATATATCTCATAATAAGGTTCGCGAAATTTATAAATAGGGCCACCTAAATAAACAACCTAGTGCAGCCAGGAGGTCTCCGCACGTGTGAAGATCTCCTATTATTCTAAACATAATATTTACATTTAAATTGTATCACTACGTCTCGTGTTTCATAGTTATATCAAGCAAGTTCGAGTACCGACTGCGGGCCGGATGAAATGACGTCGCGGGCGGATCCGGCCCGCGGGCCGTAGTTTGGTGACTCCTGGTCTAGGTGATAGGAATGAGAGAGATGACGATTAATAGGCGAAGTGAGTTGGACAAAACCTGGTCTGGCACAATCAAGGCCTGCATGCACTTATTTTCGCACTGGCGAAAGGCCGTGCAAGCTTATGGGGCTTATGTTGACAAATATTACAAATAGTTCCATCCCCCAACTCTTCCTCCCTCCCCCCCCCCCTCTCTCTCTCTCTCTCTCTCTCTCTCTCTCTCTCTCTCTCTCTCTCTCTCTCTCTCTCTCTCTGCTAAATGCTGGTGCAATTACGTTTGCTTAGAGAATATTTCAAATATCATAATACCATGATAGTAATGCCTTGATTGATCACTACACTTATGTTCAAGCATTCTGCGGAATTTTTTTTTCCCGCATATCCTTCTTCTGCGTTCATCCGGATTTTTTTTTTTTTTCGGATGTGACTGCGTTGTGCCTGTTTACAGCAAAGCTGCGTTCTTACGCCGTTAGGCCGACACATCCGATTTCTGCGGGCATTTGTTGACCGGGTTAACCTTCCCGGTTTTCGCATATCCTATTTACATCGCTGTCAACAACAGCATTTTACCGCTGTTGTTGATGTCCTTGCAAGATTACGCACAGTATTTTGCATTGCATACTGAGCGACAATCTCAGATACCCCTGTAAGTAACCAACGCGACCCGATTCCCTACCGAATCTCGCGCAGCTGTTTCCCCCCACGTGGATATACGGGGTTACGGAGAAAATGGTTAACATCTTCGCCAGGGAGACGGCTCCGCGGAATTGCTAGATATCTAAAAGAAAAACACCCCGACAAACAAAATTGATGGTCCTTCATTATTATTCTGATGATCATATTGTTCTTGTCTTGTATCATCATAACGGTCTTTCACATAATCTGACCACGCATGTAAAATCTGATCTTTTTCTATTATGATTTTGCCATCTTTGGTTTTTAGGCAACCTGTTGATTTGTCTGTTCTTTTGTTAGTGATGTCATTAATTCTTGTGTGCATTAATGTGGTATTCTGGGTGCTGTGTTGGTTTTAAATTTCCTTGCAATATTCCTCAAGCCATGTTTCTTTTGCCTCTTTGCATAGCAGTAGCTTCCTAATTTTCCTGTGAATCTCTTTCTATATTTCCTTGTTATTTTTGTTATTTCTTCTTATTTCCATGAGTTTTAAGATGTCTTCCATCATCCATTTCTTGCGCCCTATTATCTTTATTTTTGGGATTATTATTGTTGTTAGTGCAGCTTCTTTACTGATTTCTTTTATATTTTCAATTGGTCACTGACGACTTGAAATAATATTGCATTGCCATATCGGACAATGCATCGAATCTGTTCTTTACCTGTACGTTGAATTTACTTTTATCTCCTCACTCTTCAGTGCCTGTAGATCAAATTTTGCGTTTCTATTTGTATATTTGACTTTCTTTAAGTTTATATGTAAATTGCCTAAGATTAATCTATGGTTGCAGTAGCAGTCTGCGCTTGGTAGGGGGACATAATCATCTAATATTGTTACAAGGGAGGTTACTAGAACTTGAAAAAGAAAATGGTATACCTAGCTACAAAACCTCGAACTAACATGAAAATCTTTTATTTTTATTTGACAAATAAAGCAGTTAATACCGCAGTCAAATTTTGCAATCTTGAGAAGAAAGCTATTAAAGTGTTTATAAAAAAATTGTTTAATCTTTTTCTACTTACATTTTATTATCAACATTTTCAATTCTACGTTGATGTTAAATTATTAAAACTGTACTTTTAATGATTAGGGGAAGATGTTCATCTTTATTAATTTCCCCTCTGTGGGGAAACAACATTTTTTACTGGCCTCTTAAGGCCACCTACAATTTAAAGAAAATTAACGGCGAAAGACCTTGGAAGTCTATGGGGTTTATGTTGATAAGTATGTTTAGAGGAAATGTCATTTATGTTTGTAAATTTCATTCAATTTGAACAAATAGTTCTCTCTCTCTCTCTCTCTCTCTCTCTCTCTCTCTCTCTCTCTCTCTCTCTCTCTCTCTCTCTCTCTCTCCCAAATGCTGGTGCAATTACGTTTGCTTAGAGAATATTTAAAATATCATAATAACATGATAGTAATGCCTTGATGGGTGCCTCCTTCCCTCCGCTAGCCTATGGGACACCCTTGGGCAGGTGGAGTACCTGTTTAGCCTCCCGATCAGGGTTACGTGAAGTCATGGGTGCAGGTTGTGGATGAAGTTGAAGAGCAGCCGACAGATAGTTGTAGGTTATGGTCTCCAGCTTCACGACGGAAGGCAGATGATCTCTTGTTTGGGAGACATTGGCTACGGTCATCGACCAGTATGGTCACTGCTAGGAAGGAAGGCAATGGCAAACTACCTTCTTTACAGATGCTAAGAATATCATGTACTGAAGTCTTATCGATAATCAGATAAACGGCGTAAATGGGTGCTCCATAGGAGCAGCCTAGCCCGGTAGGGGTAGTCATGTGCACCAGGTGACTCCAGACCGTCATCAGGCGACTGAGTGCAAAAGAATATCAACATTGAAAGTAGGAACATGGAATGTAAGAACTATGAGTGGGGATGGGAAATTTGATAACATTAAGAATGAAATGAGAAGATTAAATATTAACCTGTTAGGTGTACGTGAGACCAGATGGACAAGAATGGGCATTATGACATCTGAGGAATATAGAATAATCTATTCTGATGGAGAGAAACAACAGCGAGGAGTAGCAATTATAATGGATACAGAGAGAGAAAAATCGATCAAAGTATATTGGACTGTTTCATGCAGAGTGTTACTGGTGAAGTTGAGTGGAAGACCTTTTGATGTCAACGTCATACAAGTTTATGCACCAACAGCAGACAGTAGTGATGACAGCATCGATGAATTTTATAGTGATTTAGAGAATGCCTTCAAGAAATGCAAGAATTCTGAAGTAATTATCATAATGGGTGGATTGAATGCCAAAGTTGGAAATCAACAGGACGGATGCATAGTGGGCAAGTATGGACTAGGGCAGGGGTCACAAAACTTTTTTCACGGCGGGCCGGATAACTAACAAAATGACGAGCGCGGGCCGGATAACTGACAAAATGACGAGCGCGGGCCGGATAACTGACAAAATGACGCGCGCGGGCCGGATACTCATTCTGTACAATACTTGCGCCCGTCTAAGTGGCGAAGATCTTACGGACGCGGTTCGTAATCCCGTATACCCACGTTCGAAATACAGCTGCGGGCGATTTGGAAGCAGACAACGTTGCGCTGGTTTTTACGCTATGTTATGGGTGCCGGTCGTTCGAAAAGCAATGCTAAACTATTGAACGTAAACTTGCCAAGACATCAACAACAGCAAACAATGCTGGTGTTGACTGAAAACGTCCTGTAAAGGATATACAACTAACTTTAACAATAATTGCAAGCTAGAACGAAAGCTCTGGGAAAAAAGACGAAAAGCTAAGTTAATCATGGAAATGGCGTGCAATGCACACAAACAAACAAACAAACAAACAAACAAACAAACAAAGACAACCAACATATTTATATTTATTTACTAAACAAAGTTATCAAAGAAGGCGACGTTAGCAAAAAGATAGTTACATCAAACATATTGTGCACATATTCGAATCTCACAAACTAAGCAGCAAAAGAGGATAGTGAGTTTTGTGAAACTGACGTGTGGCTTTCAAAATACCATCAAAACCTTCAAAATACCATACCGTTTGGTTTGGAATTGCTGCATCCAATCAAGAGAATTGCTTTCAAATGTTCATCAGTCAATCTCATTCGATATGGTGACTTCACAGACTTCTTTTTGAAAATGTTAGCTCACAGACATATGTTGTTCGAAAAAATGATGTAATACCAGCGGCAAATTTCCTAAGTTTCGGAAACTCAACATCAGGTAAGCAGCAGTACTTCCTTCTCAATGAGCCCCAACCGTAATTCAACTGGCACACGATTAAGGTTACAATCAAACGGATTCTGAACAGAAGGATGTCACCCTCAAATCTGTAACGATCTTAAAATCTCTCCAAACTCTTTGAAACAGTGAAAATGAGAAAGGTTTTCTCCTTCCAGTTGTGCTTCCAATAATGACAGCTTTCTTCGAAATCCTTTGATGGTTCTGTAGAGATCACAGACGAGGTAATTCTTTCCCTGAAATTTCAAGTTCAGTTCATTCATATCGACTAAAATTGACAACATTGACAGCCAGGTAGGATCTGACAGCTGTGAATCAGCTTTATCTTTTTCAGTGAGGAAAACATCTATTTCGTTTCGGAGCTTGTAAAAACAAAGCAGGACTTTACCGCAGCTGAGCCACCTGACTGATATGTGATAAGGCAAGTCACAGAATTCAGAATCAATTTCTTCAAGAAAAGCCTAGAACTGACGGTGAATGAGTGCATGTTCCCGAATGAAGTTCACAGCAGAAACTACTGGTTTCAGTACACAAGAAATATCTAAATCTTTCCCACAGAGTACTTGCTGATGTACGATGCAGTGTATGAACAGAGCGCCCGGAATTTGCAAATCTTCCAAATGAGTCCTGATCTGCCCCAACAGACCCTTCCTCACTCCAGTCATGTTTATGTTTCCCTCATCAACTGTAACACCTCCAAACTGATTCCACCGAAAATTATTATTATTTTTTTTTTTTTTTTTGCATATCCTTTACAGGACATCGCTGTCAACACCAGCATCTTTCAGCTGCAAGTTGATTTCTTGGCAAGATTACGCTCAGTAGTTTGCCATTGCTTTCTGAGCGGCCGGCTCATATACCCCGTAGGTTATTGATGCGATTCGAACCACTGCTGATTTTCACCGTCATCACATTAACCATGAGAGTATACGAGATTACGGAGAAAAGTCGTAACCTCTAAGCCAGGAAGCCGGCACCGAAGGTTATAGTCTTGGAAAATTGTTTGCACTTCCACGAAAATGACTTTCCCAGTTGTTGTTCCATGCATGCTGCAAACGGAAGCCAACTCTTTCATTATCTGAAAGTCCAAATTGACACCACAAATGAACACGAGAAGTTGTGACGTACTCGAGAGATCAGTAGACTCATCCAGCGCCAGAGAATACTACAACAGGTTCCTAGCTTTCTCGCGTATCTGTAGCACTATGTTCTCTCCAAGTTCTTCTGTTCTCTGCACAACTGAACTTGCCGAAAGGCTGATTGTTCCAAACAAATCGGATTTCTCAGGACACAAGTCATTTGCTCCTTCGATCAGACACACTCTTTAATGACGTTGCCATCAGTAAACGGTTTTCCTCGTTCTGCCATCTTATGCACTGTTTTGTAACTTGTACGAGTGACAGATTCATTTTCAGCAAATTTTCTCGTGAAGAGATTTCTTTGCGTTTCAAAACCACGTTTAATGGTCTCATATTTCCCAGAGCGTAATTTTCCAGAAAACTGTTAATATGTTGATGTTTTGTTTCGTAGTGACGCTGAAGATTGTACTCTTTCAAAACGGCAACACTTTCGCTGCATATTACGCAGCTGGTTTTCTGGTCCTTTGTTTCCACAAAGAAGTACTTTACTCCTCAATCGGAGTCCACTTTTCTTTTCGTACTAGCCATAATTAAGGGTGAAGTACACGGGATCTGAAAATGAAAAAGACATTACATTAGAAACATAATTAAAATCCTATTGAAATACAAGAAAAGCAGAGGACTAAGGGTCACTGGTGAAGCTACAGCTCATCAAAGGTACATATACAGTTTATCTTTGTGTAACCGCACAGAGGTGATAGAGATAATAGCACAACGCCGACAGTTCATGGGCCGTAGAAGAAGAGAGGAATAAGAAGACAAAGAGAATCTCATTCTATCTCTACGGCTAACAAGGAAAAACCACGATTTAGATATATCAGAAGAAATTCAGGTCAGTGTACAGGGAACCAGAATAATGTAATTATAAAGATACAACATCTGATTAATAATGCCAATGCCCTAATATATAAAATTCATGAAAAGATGCAATGACAAAATAGGCATCCCCATGAATAAACATACACATGATCATCCTTCACAGTACCATTGATATTCCATCACAGCTTGGGTAGTCATCCAACACAGTACCAGTGATCTTCCATCACAGCATGGGTAGTCATCCAACACAGTACCAGTGATCCTCATCACAGCATGGATAATCATCCAACACTGTAACTGTAGTCTGATACACAACATCAGCAATTATCAGACAACAAGATGGAACAAAGATCATTCATTCAGAAGAATGTCCTTTGCAGAACCTCGCTCCCATAACAACCTTCCGGAAAACCTCTCGATCATAAGCAAGATTTCCCGCTTCAGATACATCCATCTGGAGATCATCCGCCACATCCTGCACCCATCTTCTCTTTGGCCTTCCTCTTCCTCTCTTCCCAGGCATATATCCCTCCATTATTGTCTCAGGCACAGACATAGCTATTATATTCCTATATTCCTATTTAAACTATAAAGGTCCGTTTATTACTCACCCCACAGCAGATAATCATCAATCCACAATCAAGATCCTCTTGGATCTTTTGGATCTTCACAGGGCCTGTCTACCCTCTCAACTGCGATCTGGAAAAACAGTGGCTACGCTCGGCCGTGCCTGCGGCATGTTCGCCCATCTACTTGGTAGTGGCTCAGGGGTTTAAGTTCAAACCCTCTTCTGAAAATTAGACATCAGCATCTCTTCGGCCTAACTTGTTCCCAAGGCCAAAGAGGCGGGAACATGGCTTTACTGGGCTGTTATAGGCACGCCAACACAACATCCCAGCATCCTATACAGTTTTTACCAGGGTATCAAGGGATATGCTACTCCATACTCTTGTAGAGTCGCGGCAGGCGGCTTCATTTGGTAATAGAATATATCTCATAATAAGGTTCGCGAAATGTATAAATAGGGCCCCCTAAATAAACAACCTAGTGCAGCCAGGAGGTCTCCGCACGTGTGAAGATCTCCGATTATTCTAAACATAATATTTACATTTAAATTGTATCACAACGTCTCGTGTTTCATAGTTATATCAAGCAAGTTCGAGTACCAACAGCGGGCCGGATGAAATGACGTCGCTGGCCGCATCCGGCCCGCGGGCCTTAGTTTGGTGACCCCTGCCCTAGACTATCAGTTGTACAAAGTTATTGTTGATACTGACGAAGAAACTTTAAATAGCATGGTGAAGAAATATTGTCAGAACTTTCAGAAAATTATTGGAGAAAATCTTTTGCCATATTGCTGCAGTTCTCTGGCAGTTACTGCAGCATTCCTTACTGGAGTTGACATTAAAGCCAAAATAGAAGACATGGTCAAGTCGGTTGTTGCTAAGAAGAAAGAGGAATGTGGACACCAATAAATGGGCCAATAATTGGATCGTTTTTTTTTCTAAGTCTCTTGTTCCAACTGTTATTTCATTCATCAAGGATTTAAATCTTTCTTCTGAATCATCTGCTGGATGTGTAGTAGCAGGATTTGAAGAAGAAAAGCCGAAAAGTGATATTGACTTATTTTTGATCCTCCACCAACCAAAGCACTTAAGTTGTATGACCCAAGAAACAAATGCCCTGAGGATGAAACCACCATGATTCAAAATTTACGGCAACCAACTTCACAATCATTAAATTATTGGAAAAATGATCATAGGTTTCCACTGCTAAAAGCAAGTGCGAAAATTATTTTTAGCCATACCAGTGTCCTCAGCAGCAGTAGAGCTCTTATTTAGATCAGCTGGATTGTTGTTGAGTAAGTTACGAAAACGGATGTTACCAGCTCTCGTTATAAACTCTGTGTATATCAGATTTGCATGTAAGATGAAAATTGTGGAAATAGTTTAGGGATTACCTGGATTAATTGAACTATTAGAATCAGTCGATCAGTAGGAAATTGATAATGTGCTAACTGAGCAGAGTGACTCAGAAACAGAATCAGAGTGTCAGAATGTCTATCTATATATCTATCTATCTATCTATCATGTGCCATGCCGGTAAGCGTGGGCGGTCATGTTCTGCCATCTCACTCGATCACCAGAGTCGTGGATCAGCTCCGTGTTTCTGTCTCGACCATGCCACAAGGCCAAGCCATCCAGGCACTTGCTTCTAGGTCTTCCCCTTGGTCTGTTCCCCTCGATCTTACCAGTTGTCACCAAGTTCTCCAAATCATTTCTTCTCATAACATGCCCAAAAAACTGTGACTGTCTACGTCTAATGTCTCTAATCAGTTTACGATCTTCATTTGTTTCTTGAATTATCATATTTAGATTAAACTTTGTTTTAATAAAATACTCTTGAATATTAATATTAATAAATTCTGTTGTCTTACATGTCTCTTTGTACATGTAGTCCTATTTAGTAGGCACTTACCCTACACTTTCATAAATGTCATAATTTTATTTGAACTGTATTCCATATTAATATTAACATGGGAATCCCATGGGATGGGATGTGACAGACATAAATTATCATGGGATGGGATGGGACTGAAAAATGTGTCCCATGGACAAGGGGGAAGTGGTCGTGCGCCTGTGGGACCAGGTGGAGAAGGCGGGGGAACAAATTGTCAACCCGTATGTAGAAAGTATGATATTGAGGGGGTTGTCAGAGGTTCTGGAATAATCTCAAAACTGAGAGGGAAGGCAGGAGAATTTTCAATCAGATAGTGGTGAAAACTATAAGTAGTGTGACTCTTTGCTGGCTGTTGAATGATGGTACGGAGCGCATATGCGAATGTCATGAGTGCAGTGATGTCGGTTTTTAGCTCAACTCAACCCAGCTAAGATCGAACCTCTGAACGCAGGGAGTGTAGACCAGTGTCTAACCACAGGAAGTGAGTTGAACTGAGTCCAAATCCGCCAAGACAATTCTCGTGACATTCACACAAGCTCCCCTTCCTCATCTCCAACAACCAGCGAAGGGTCCAATTATTAACATTATCACTTGCATTCTGAGTATGTGTTCCGTCTGACTTCTTCACTGAGTATTTAGTGTCAGACAGACCCTCTGCTCACTCCCTGCTGCTTCATTGTCTCCAGGCCGTGATAATTTATCAGTTTTTTCCCCCACTTTATACACATGATCCCAAAGAACCCCTTCCCACATCTGCCTAATCATGCACCAATACCCCAACCAGCGTTGGAGACCCAGCCAATCTGTCCCCCCTCCCATTTCCCGACACACCAGCATGCCCTGGGAAACTTCCAAGAGATGCTCCCTAACTGGAATTTTATTATGTGTGTGTGTGCGGGAGGGGGGAGGAGGTGGCAACTATGACTATAAAATCAAGTTTTAAAGCATTGCCCTCAAGACATCCCCAAACGTGTTCCGTTTCCTTCTTCAGTAGCCAGCGAAGAGTGTCCGTATTTATGGCACCCGTGACAGGTTGATACACGCTCACCTGCATTTACCCCAATGTTAATTTGTGTATAACAATTAAGGGGCTAGCATCTTATACCCTATTCGTCTCATCTTCATCATCATGATCATCATCATCATCATCATCATCATCATCATCATCATCATCATCATCATCATCATCATCATCATCATCATCATCATCATCATCAAGTGCCATGCCAACTGGCGTAGGCGTTCATGTCTCTTCACAGATCTTGGTCTTTAGTTTTCTTGGTCAACTCCGCCGTTAATATTCCTCCGTGCCACCGTCGCAATCCATCGAGCATCATTTATCTTGGTCTGCCTTTACCACTCTTCCCCTCGATCTTTCCAGTTGTCAAGATGTCCTCCAATGCCTCTCTTCTCATCACATGACCAAAAAATGTTGATTGCCTCTTTCTTATTATTTTATATAATGTTCCAGTTTCAATAGCCTCTTTCAAGCATTCGTTATTAGTTACTTCCGCTGTCCAAGGAAATCGCAACTTTCGTCTCAGGAACCACATCTCTGTTGCTTCCAATCTCCTCCTAATTTGATCATTTACATTCCAAGATTCCTATTCGTCTACAGGCGTAAAATGAGACATTTATTTTCACTTACCAACGTTCGAATCCTGGTGAGACAACGTATAGTTTGTCTAGGGCGTGCTCTAATCTCTGAGCCAACACATGCGAATTTATGCATCATGCTTTTTGCGTTACTTAGATGTTGGTCTTCTGAACCATCCCTAGGGACCCAAGCATTCTACCGATGCGCCACATCGATGTGCCCTCCTGTTGCTTTCTACCCTCGGTATTCACTGTCCACTGATTTTCATTCATATAGTTGTCTTCGTGGATTGCTTCCCGGGACAACGTCTTTCAGGCCACGAGTGCAGATTTCCGGAGACACCTGGGGGTCATCGCTAGTGCTACGGAGTTCGTGCTCTGGGCAATGCTCTCTGCCAGATGCTTGCCGGTATGCAGAGACAGGTCTAGTCATATGGCGTAAACCCGGTGCAATGAATTTTAACATTTCCACTGTAATACTTTAGACTTTCATACAGTAGTAAGCCAACCTATTAAATTCACTATATAACGCATTATCAATTTAATTCATGTGGAATTCCTAGTTGTACAGATTGAGAACCGTTTTAATCCCTGACAATCGTTGATATTAAGAAATTCACTTCGGCTTATATGTGGTCCTTATCTAAAGTAAACAATTACTTCTTGTATTGTTTTCCTGGAGAAGTATCACAATTCACGTCAGTCCCGTCTCCTTAGAGTATGTAGGAGATATCTGACACACGCTGATATGACAATTAGCATCTCTGTACTAGATAATTCAAACCCACTGACAGGAAATGTTCGCATTGCGTTTCTGTAACTGCTATTTATTTGTGTAACCTTCTGTGAAGCATTATGTTATGCTATCTTCATCTCTCATCTCATCTCATCATTTTCCTCTTGTACCTTGCGGTGTCGAGGTGAAGTGTAAACAACAGGAGAGTGCCTGCTTATGGACTTCGTGTATTGATATTCCCATGGAGTCTGTTATTCCCTGCGTCCATCGTACGTGGTCCGCCTCTTACTCTGCTTCTCTCTGGTCTGCACATCATTGCTTGTTGTTGTATACTGTTAGTTGGTAACCAAACCATTTGACTTGCTGCCTTCTAAAATCTAGTGCAGCTATAACCCCCACTTTAGTCCTGATTTCTTCATTTCTGATCTTATTTCTTCTTGATACATTGAGTATTCTTCTCAGGAATTTCATTTCTGTTGTGATTTTTAATTTCTCTTTTTCTGTCATTGTCCAGGTTTGGCATTGGTAACATAGAGTTGGTAGGAAGATTGTGTTGCAAAGTGCTTTCTTAGTAGTTAATGATACATGATTGTTCTTTAGTATTAGTGCCATTTGTCTAATTAGTCGATTTGCCTTATTGCGCCTATTTTTCATTTCGTCTTCTGATTTGCCATTCAATAATATTATACTTCCTAGATACTTGAAACTCTTTACTTGTTTCAAGGGATGTTCGTTTAGGTGAATTGTTGTTGTTTTGTCTTCTTTAGTTAAAGTCATTGCCTCTGTTTTACTTGTGATAATTTTCATGTTATGTTCCCTACACAATTCGTTTGCACTATTCATGTGGTCTTGTAATTCAGCTTCTGATTTTGCTATTAGTGCTTGGTCGTCCGCAAACAGGAGTTCTCTAATGGTTAGATTTACTGGTGGTTCTTCATCTGTGTTCTCGTCACCCGGTGTTCTGTCGATCTCTATTTGGCTGGTATCTTTACATGTGTTGTCTATGTATGTTATGAACAAGAGAGGGGACAGGGTACAATCTTGTCGTACTCCGGATCTTATGGAGAAGGGTTCTGAGTGTCATCCAGTTGCTCTCACTATGCATTCACTGTTGTTAGATAAGCTTCTACATAGGTTTGTTAGATGTGCACTCACTTTATATTGTTTAAGGATTTCCCACAGCTTTTTTCTATCTACTCTAACAAATGCCTTTTCTTGGTCGACAAAAGCTAAGTATAGTATTTAATTGAATTCGATAGATTTTTCTATACGTTGTCTAAGAGCAAACATGGCATCTGTGCATCCTATATGTGGAGGTCCTAATAGTCTCACCTACAACACGTGAAGGTCTTAATACTCTCACCTTCCACATGTGAAGGTCGTAACATTTCCATCTACTACATGTGAAGGTCCTAACATTCCCACCTACAACATGTGAAGGTCCTAACACTCCGGCATAAACATGTGATAGTGATAACACTCCGGCCTACAACATGTGAAGATCCTAATACTCTCACCTATCACGTGTGAAGGTCGTAACATTCCCACCTACTACATGTGAAGGTCCTAATATATCACATAGCCACAGCAGGGTTCTGCTAAGGAACTTGTTTGGTTATTATTAATGAAATCATCTTTAGCATAGTGAGTCAGCATGGCCGAATGGATAAGAGATATATGTGTGCCGGACATTAGGATGTTGATGGCACACATATAAAGGAGCACAGACAATTTGCTTCGTTACTATTACCATCATACTTAGTTGCATACATCATTGCTCTTTAATATTCGTGCACTATAATCAAACCATTCAATAGCATCCACTAATACATTCTGCGGACGGCCATCGGACCACTCCTTAGTTTTCACTCTCGGACAACCATCACATCTCCTTTGCTTCCAGTGTCCTGCTTTGGTTACCATTCCCTACACCGATCCCCATGACCCGTAGACTCCCACGACTGCCTATATAAGGGTAGCAAGCTCCTTCTCATGTCAGTATTTTAGCCTGGGATGGGTAGCACATTATATTGTTTTCTTCAAATGTTCCTTTTCTATTCATTGTTCTCATTTTTTGTCCCATCTTTTTATTCTTCTCATCCCGTTCTTATGCCGTAATGTAGCCACTCGAGGGTCTTTTCCGTGATTATATGTTGTGTTTTGTGTATGTATGTGTTTGCTGATGAAGGCTAGTCGTCGCAACGTCCTTGTATTGTTCGTAATTCTGTTCTGTAAAGTGCACTACTTTGTGTTATTTTATATTCAAAACAATGTTTTCCTGTGATGAATTTAAATAACGAAGACACAAACAATAGATTGCACTATTTATTGCCTCGCATATTTCGCTGCATCTCGTCAGGTACATACTGCAGAAATCACACAACTTACGTGAATTAATTAGATACATCCTTTAAACTGAAATATACACATGTTCGCACAGTAATGTCGATTGTCTACCACGGTAATTTTAAACTACTAACATGTCTTTCTAGTTTAGGGACTGTAGTTACATGGAATGGCTAGAAACTCTGGCCACATACAAATAGATAATATGACCATTAAAAGAACGGAAACATACAAATACCTGGGTACGATCTTCAACTGCTCCAACATCATAAGGGAAGAAATACAAACTAGAATCAACTCTGGAAATACGATATACTATGCACTACAACATCTACTAAAATCAAAGGCGCTATCTCGTAACACCAAAATCACAATATACAAAACACTGATCAGACCAGTTGTGCTGTATGGCTCTGAAACCTGGAGTACAACGAAAGGAGACGAAGCCTTGTTACAAACCTTTGAGAACAAAATTTTAAGACGCATCTTTGGACCCATTAGGGATACACAAAGTGGAGAGTGGAAAAGAAGAAGTAACAAAGACATTTATGATCTGTTTAACTCCCCGCTAATCACTGGTATCATGAAGGCTAATAGACTACAATGGCTGGGGCATATAGAAAGAATGGAAGATAATAGGGAAACAAAACTCGCTTACACTCAGGAAATAAATGACCGTAGACCCCGAGGTAGACCAAGAAGACGGTGGAGAGATAATACATGTACAGACCTACAAGCACTTGGAATCAACGACTGGCAAGAGAAGGTCCACCAGAGAGACGAATGGAGACGGATTGTATTTGCAGCAAAGAACCTCAATGGCTCGGAACGCTGAAGAAGAAGAACATGTCTTTCTGCTTACACAAGGACGGCTTACGAAGGTTGATTAGTATAGCTTCAGCAAACTTTAAGAATCGACTACTTTGTGTGTTGAACAACACACGGAAGGCATTGTCTCTTTCAACCACGTGACCACTCTCGAGCACATGTCTCCCGACCGATGAAGCCAGACTTTTCCGGTGTGTGGGCCTGTCTAGGCTACCATCTTCAGTGTATAGTATCTTGTCCAATCAATTCGGAATATGTTCCGAAACCCTGCAATGTAACTGTCGCTCAGTTCTGCCTATGTAGATGGCCTCGCATCTGCATGTAAATTGGTAAATACAATTTGATTTGGCGTACAAAGCTACAGGTTCTTTTACTGCTGGGACTGGGATCGGTGTGTTTCTGTACCTGATGACTAGAGCTGCAGCACAGAATGTTCGCTCGACTTCTGTGGTGAGCCGGTCCCGCAGACGTTGCATTACGTCATCTCCTCGGAAGGTTAGCTATATGAATACTTTGAGTTTAGGGACTGTAGTTACTTCTGATTTCGGTCTGGGCTGTTGGCAGTGGCGCTTTATAAATCCTGTGGAGTACCCATTCAGGTTTAAGGCATTCTTCAGAGTTTTAAATTCCTCTGTCAGTGTGTCCTGGGTGCATATCTTCCTAGCACGGTCAAACAGGGTCCGTACTAAGCCCCGTGTGTACTGGACAGGTGCGAAGCTCTGAAAATTTAAGTATTGGCCAGTCCATGTTTCTTTGCGGTACACCGATCTTTGAATTGTGCCATCTGCTCTACGTCTCATTAGGATATCTAGAAACGGCAACGCTTCGTTGTGTTCGTGTTCCATAGATAAAGAGATGTTTACATGTGTCTCGTTCATTGTGGCCTGGAACGACGTTGCTTGTAGCTCGTCTGTGGGGATAATTAGCATACAATTCAACTTTCTAAACAAGTCATATCGCCAAATTGACGGAGTGGCCATGGGGAGCCCACTTGGACCTATTCTAGCGGACATCTTCATGGCACACTTAGAAGAAAAGAGATCCCCAGAAATCAATAACTTGGCCTTTTACCGTCGTTACGTGGACGATATACTAATGTGTGCTCATTCTGTTCCACCGCTTTCTCAAACCTGATCCCACAGGCACTCGACCACCTCTCCCTTGTCCATAGGTAATCTACCACCAAGAGGTGTATTAATTACCAGCCTTCATTCAGCCTGTCCTTTCCTCAGGACTTCGGCGTGACAAGGGCAGAAAATCCATGCTATTCTGACAATCTGTGACCTTTGAAGAGAGGCAAGTCATACTACACGAAACATTCCTTTCTCCATCTTACTAAGCCTACTCCGTGAGTCCGTCATTAAAACAATGTATGTTGCAGCGGTCTTCCCAATCAATCTGTTATGATACCCATTGCAGAGTAACACTCTTGCCTCATTATACACCATGTTGGGCGTGGAACCTTAAACATTTATCAAAACTTTAACCTGGAACAAACTACCGTAGTCATGCAAGTACCTAATTTTGCAACCCGTTTACTTTGCCACTTCAAGCATAGAAAAACGGCCTATTACCTTAAGAAAACCTGGAGCTAGCTCGACTAGTCTGGATCGCGTCAGAAAGGCAAGCACACGAGACCTTGTTTTCTTTGCTTGAGACGAATAGCCCCGAGCATCCTTCGACTACATCGACTTGGTTGTAACTGGGGCCTTTATGAAAAAAAAGTCGCTTAAAAGTCCACAGGGTCAACTTCATTGCACCGAGTTTTATCCCATATGGCTCGGTCTCTTTCCGCAGCACGGAAAGCGTCGCACAAAGCACGAACTCCGTAGCTTTTAGCGACGACCCACAGGAGTCTCCGAAACATTTAACTCGTAAACCGAAGGGTGCGGCCCAGAATCGAACCCACAACCTTCGGAGCACGAGTCAAACGGCTTGACCACTTCGCCACAGAGACTCCCAAACTTGTATGATGTTGTAAGACTTTTTCTTTCGTATATGATACTACTTATATCTGCTTCCTTGAAATAGTTGAGTTGCTGCGATTGAGTTCTTCTTCTACTTGTTGGCTCGCTGAAACTCGAGCGCATTCCTTACACCCTGTTTGTAGTAGTATAGGAATGAGTTTTGCGTGTGGGCTTGGTTTCCCTTTTACCGGTGTCCCCGCCATTTAGGCGAGTCCACTCAGACTTCAGAGGTTCCGATTGAGTTCGTTTCCTCCTTGTGGTTTAACATGTCTAGCCTGAGTGGCACACTTATTGAGGCCTGGAGTAATTGAGTGCCCACCCCCTCATATGGTGCTGATTCCTTCAGGGATGATTACTGGTAGCCGTCTCTCCTGGTGTTAGACCTATTTCCGCGTCTTGGTCTATCTTCGTATTGTCTGGGTTTTCTCTGATACCTTCTATCGTGGACGGGATGATGATGCGGTCCGTGAGGTGAGTAGCAGTTTCGTCTCCCGACCCTCGTCCATCCTTGGTCTTAATCGCTGTCGTTCTGGTTTTCTTCATCCTCTTCTATTTCTTCTTCTGTCTGGTATTCTGCATCTTCTGCTTCTGGTATTTCGATCTTTGATTTGAGTAGCTGTAGTTGTTCTCTTTCCTCTTGTATCTGTTTGAGAGTTTCTACGGTCTTTTCTTTCTCTTCTTGAATTGTTGCTAAAGTCTCTTCTTGATTTATTTTTTTGTTTCGGGATTTGAGATTTAAATATTGAGCACAACCCACTACTGGCAACGCTGATCGTATTCTGGTATGAACCTAAGGCTTATCCACGTCAATGTGGAAGCACTAGACTCGAGTTCCGCTCTCGTTTGAACTCGTCAGTGGTGCATATCCTTGACCGGACCCGGAAACAAACCCCGGATCACTGGCGTGTGAAGCGTGTATGTAACCACTAGACCACGCGGCAAACGCTTGACATGGCCAAATTATCACAACAGAATATTACAACGTCACTCATCGTAGGCTGTAGCTCAAGATTTGCCCTATCGCCGCGACTGACGTCCGTCAATCGATATGGACCCGAACGATCAGTCACTGGCAAGGCACACCAGGCCGCCTAAAGTCCAGTAAGCAATAATCAAATTGATTTATTTGGTTGTACTGCCTCCTAGCCTCTTTATATGGCAGGTTAGTTTTTACTACAATCTTCATTGCCTCTTTGCTGTCTTGTTGGCAGGGGCAACCGAGGTACCTGGCGCCATGCTTGCCGAGGCAGTTGGCGCATTTTCTGTTAATGTTAGGCCTCCTGAAGTCCGTGTCGGTCTTTGAATGTTGGCACTGGCTGATTGATGGGGTCCAGAGCAGTACCTACACACCTCCACCTCACTTTTGCAGGTGGCACGGGTGTGCCAGAACTTTTGGCACTTAGAGCACTGCAGCACTCTCGGTATGTAGTACTCTGGAACTTGGTCTTTCTTGTCCCATCTAATGTACTGAGGGATCACTCGGTCCTCCGATGCCACGAGGACGACTGTGGAGGGGATGTTGTTCTTGCCGATGATCCTCTCGGCACTGGTGATCTTGACTTTTTTGTTCTCCCTGGTCAGCATCTCCCTGATCTGGTCGTTGGTGATATGGGTCTTGACTCGTCTGGTGACACATCGTTTCATCGTGCGATGCCGGGTTGCTTCCAATAAGATGCCGTGGTAAAGCTTTATGACGGTTTTCTCGTCTTGTGTTATCTTCTGGATCAGTGCTGTGGTCTTTGGGTTTTCTTTGATGGAGGCCACTACTCCATCAGGTGTCTTGCGCAGCTGGTAGATGCTGTTTCTTCCCAGCTCGTTTTCCAACAAACTCAGTATCTTGTCTGTTGGTAGCGTCGACAGTTTGGCTTCTCCGACGCTTGCCTGTTTGAGCAGTATTTTGCCGGTGAAGTCCTCAGTTGTTGTTTCCTCCTGTGTGGAGGACTCTGGTAGATTGGGCTGCATTACCTTTGTGCTGTTGAGAGCTTCCCGGCTGCTGCTGGCTTCAGTTGTGGTTTCTTCAGTGACGGGACCGGCTTCAGCAGGTGTAGAAGCAGGACTGCTCTGTGTAGATATGGGCTCTTCAGTCTCCGCGGCTTTCCTCGCCTCTGCCTCCTTTTTCCTGGCTGCATAAAGCGCATGACTCTGCCCGGCACTTTTAACGCGAGGCATACTCTGAGTTATCCGATTGCGATCTGTTCTCGATAGCGCGCCGAGTCGTGGAGCAAACGAGACGCGCTGTAGTAACCAAATATAAAACTGGCGGGATAGAAACTTGAGGGCGTAGTTCTGGGTGGCTGTTTTACAAAGTGGTTCACTGACCAGAACGTTGCATTACAATGAACGAAATAGGACATCCCAGCAGCCGTGTAAGGCTTCAAGCCTTATGTTGTCTAGTAATTATTGCGTTTGTTTCTGAAATCAGTGCACAGAGTTCGTTACCGTGGTGGCAGACATCAATCGTATACCAGGTGTATCCAAGGTCATTTCTGGATTCCAATGGAGATGGCGTTGGAGATCTTAAAGGTGAGAGCGAAGTTATCCAAGTGGGCATGCCTAGGTTTGGTGTGTGTGTGTGAGTGGTAGATGTATTAGTTTGAGAGTAAATGTGACACGTGAGCTCTTACAGGTGAGAGCAGAGTTGTCAAAGTGAGCATGCCTGGGTGGTGTTTGTGTGAGTAATGGATGCATTAGATTTAGAGTAAATGTGACACGTTAGGTCTCCTACACCAATGCATGTACGTATGTACAGAGAATGGTGTGTTATGGTCGGGGTGTGGTTTAGCGGTATTATGACTGTCTCTTGTTGATAAGTTTTGTTTCGAAGATAATGATGATGTTTATTATTATATTTTACTCCCGTGTCACGATACATGGTGAGTGGTTCGCAGCCTGAATATCTTCAACAACGGAAAACCAAAATCAGGTGATACAATGGGCACACTGGGATCATTAAAAATATCCGTGTATTTGGAAATTGTAGTGAGTGTGAAAACGTGACTCTTCCCTGGCATATATGCAGTACCAACAACAGAAAGTTGTAGTTATGTTCAGGACTATTCAATGTCTGAAGTAATTTTGAACTGTAGAATGTTAGATGTATGTACAGACCTGTATACTGTCGGATGCATGTACAGAACTGTAGAATGTTGGATGTATATACAGAACTGTAGAACGTTGGATGTGTACACAGAATGTAGAATGTTGGATGTATGTACAGAAGTGTAGAATGTTGGACGTATGTACAGAACTGTGGCATGTTGGACGTATGTACAGAACTGTGGAATGTTGTACATACTGAAGAACTCAAGAATGTTGAATTTAATCGTACCGTGTGTATGTGTGTGTGTATATATATATATATATATATATATATATATATATATATATATATATATATATATATATATATATATATATATATATATATATATATATATATAACTTGTTCTCAACTACTGTAAAATTTCACCCCAGGATGAAATTTAGGGTTTCCAAGGGGGTGTGGGGGAGGGGGTAGAATTAAAATTATTTCAAGAAACCAAGAACCAGTTACCTGATATAGTTTTCTCTCCATACTTTACTGTTCTGTACTTCTCGCCCTTCTGAATTTCGTTTTACAACATAAGTAGACACGTAAATCACGTTTCATGTAGACGTCTATACTGGTTCTGGTATATGTTATTCATTTGGCTTCCATTTTTACGCATACTGTGTGGGAGGGAAGGGGGATTTATAGGTGGGAAACACAAGGAGGAGGGGGAATGACATTCTGAACATAAGGTGAAAGGGTGCATGGGCCGAAAAAAGGTTGAGAACCACTGATATATATATATATATCTATATATGTATATATATATATATATATATTATATATATATATATATATTATATATATATATATATATATATATATGTCTATTCTCTTATGTAACACTGCGATACGCCTTCCATGTGATGTTGTACAGGTGTCTCAAGTTCATAACATTGAATTTAATCGCACAGTTAGGCACAGTCAAAGCCCTGATATATATATATATATATATATATATATATATATATTATATATATTATATATATATATATATATATATATATAATATGTGTGTGTGTGTGTGTGTGTGTATGTGTGTGTGTGTGTGTGTGGTTGTGTGTGTGAGTGTGAAGGGGAGTGTGTGTGAAGTCGAGTGTGTGTGTGTGTGTGTGTGTGTGTGTAATGAGGAAGTCTCTGTGGCGAAGTGGTCAAGCCGTCTGCCTGGGGCTCCGAAGGTTGTGGGTTCGATTATGGGCCGCATACTTCGGTTCACGAGTGCATTTCCTCTGAGACTCCTGAGGGTCGTCGCTGGAGCTGCGGAGTTCGTGCTTCATGCGACGTTTTCCGTGCTGCGGAAAGATACTAGAGCTTATGGGATAAAACCCGGTGCAATGAAGTCGATCCTGTCGTCTTTTAAGCGACTTTTTTAAGTGTGTGTGTATGTAATATATCCAGTTAAGAACAATGTTTTAATTAATAATAAGACGATACAAATAAAGATAACATTTTAAAAAAACGACCGTGCCTAACTGTACGATTAGATTCCATGTTATGAACTTGAGAAAAAAAAAACGACCGTGCCTAACTGTACGATTAGATTCCATGTTATGAACGTGACACACCTGTACAACATCAGATGGTAGTAGTATGGCGGTGTTAAATAAGAGAATAGGACAAACAGTGCAATTTATACGGTAACGGACAATTATCGCAATAAATTCCTGTACTGTGGAGATAGTATAACAACGCCTGAGTGTCACATAGAGCTGGTTTAAACATATGACTGCGATTCATGACAATTAGTCATCATCATCATCATCATCATCATCATCATCATCATCATCATCATCATCATCATCATCATCATCATCATCGTGTTATATGTCGATAAACGCAAGCGGTTCTGGTTAACCATCTCATGATCACTACAGTTTTGGATAAGGCCTGTGTTCTGCGTTCAAGATATGTCGCATGACCAAGCCATCCGTCCAGGTGTATATCGCGTTGTCTTCCTCTTACTTTTTCTCCATACATTTTGTGTCAGCTGATGAATCATTGTTTTTAATTGTTTTTATGTTTTGCTCGCTTTGATCTAAAACGCTGTCCATGTAAGTGTTACTACTTCCGGTACACTGGACTGATTTTTGAGTCTGGATTAGCATTCCCTATTGCCAGTATCTCTCATCATCAGGTGAGCCAACACCGACTTCTGAGATACTTGTAATTTACGTTTCGAAGTCAACAATTTAGTCTAACTGACCAGTGTAAGGGTTGAACCAGTTACCTGAGCGTCAGCACAATGGAAGTTTAAAAGTGAGCGGTCTTATCCGCTCGGCCAGGCAGAGATCACCTGATGAATCACAATTGTTTACGCATTGTTGTGAAGGTAAATTATCTTTGCCTTCCTACTTGGCAGTGACCATACTGGTCGGAGTCTGCAGCTATTTTCTCTATACAAATTAACACCGTAAGCAAGAACTATGTGTCGGTTGCTCCCATGCTCCATCCACAAGTTGCCAGTAAGGTTTCACGCTTCCCTTTTGAAGGGGGGGGGGGGGGGGGGTGGCGAGTCGGGTACCTTACCTTACCAGTGTGCCCCGTAGACTAGTAAACGATCAAACAAAATCCCTTGAGGCCCTAACGAAACTGTTTCATAGTAAAATGCTGAACATTTCTTGGACAGCCATAATAATTGGAGGTAGGCATAGCTGAATGGGTAAGAACAAAATGTGCTGATGTCGAGGCAACGGGTTAAACCCCTACACCTGTCAGGAAAACTTAAAAGCAACAGAGATGTGGTTTTTGAGACGAATGTTGTGAATTCCTAGGACTGCCAGAGTAACTAACAATGATTGCCTGAAAGAGGCTAATGAAACTAGAACACTATATACAACAATAAGAAAGAGACAAACAGCTTTCTTTAGTCATGTGATAAGAAGAGAGGCAGTGGAGAACATCGTGACAACTGGGAATATCAAGGGTAATAGAGGGACAGGCAGACCAAGAGAACTGATACTGGATGGATTGAGACGGTGGCATGGAGGAATATCATCGGCAGAGTTGATCTAGAACACCAAAGACCGAGATCTGTGGAGAGACATGAACGCCTACGCCAGCTGGCAGGGCACTTGATGACTGGACTGATATCTGACTTCTAGTCATTGCCTTGCCGGTCTCTCTGGCTGTGGGGTTACAACACTTTCTCTCTGTAATCCCGTTTATCACGCAGAGTCTCGCAGCGGAGCGAGAACTGAGGTGGTTCGACCCCCGCTCGTGACTTGCGGATACTGAGCCGGCCGCTCAGAAAGCAATGGCAAACTACTGAGCGTAATCTTGCCAAGAGATCAACAGACAGCTGAAAGATGCTGCTGTTGACAGCTAAGTCCTGTAAAAGGATACGCAAAAAACATTTAGTCATTGCCTTAGCAACGTAACTTATTTACAAGTACTTCAGGCGTCGGAGTTGGTTCGCCTGATGGCGAGGGACACTGGTAATCGGAAAAGCTAATCCACACGGCAAATATCGGTCCAGGGTACTAGAAGTAATAGCACGTGTATGGACTACGTTTGAGTTCAATGCGTACGAAAGCAAAAAAGCAACGACAAAACCTGTTTTCAGAGAGCCCAATATAAGAGCATTCAGAAACATCAGAAATAGAAAGTCGTAATGTTTCAACTACATTACGAGAAGAGAAGACCTCAAACATAATGTGACAATTAGATGGAGTTACGAAAGAAGAGAAGGGAAAGACAGCGAGAATGGAACCATCAAAGCATTTTACAATGACACGGACAAGGTTCAGAGCACAAACCGATAAATGCTGTTGGAAACCGCAAATGTAGAGACGCACAATAGCCCAGTCAGTCGGCAAGTCACCTGATGAAGCCAATTAATTGCTGGCAGTGGTTGCACTTTTAGATCCTTGGCCATACTTAGTCAGCGGGACTGAGTGAAATGTGTCACTCACAGAATGTGCCCGTGCGGTTCTCGGTCTTTATTCAAATGAAATGAACGGAATTGCAGAAAGTTGTAACAATAATATAAATATATAAAAACAAACAGAGATTGGAAAGCCTGGACTCTGCAAGAATGTAATCACAGGTGTCAGAATGCACTCTGCGGTCACAATGCGTATATTTTTTGTTTTAAATTTGCTGATGAGAGTTTTCTTAGTTGATCCGTACCACATTCTCCAGGAGCTGTGGCTTCCATTGTGATTCCTTCTAAGCTGCAGTAACTTCCATTGTGATTCTTTCTAAGCCACTGTGACATCCATTGTGATTCTGTCTAAGCCACTGCAATTTTTAATATGGTCACAGATGACACAGTAATGAAGTAAGGACCTTCTTACACGACTGAACTCGTATAGGACGTATGGTGCTGGATCAATATTATATAGATCAACCGGTGATAAGTGTTATCTTAGTGTCCCACGGGCCGTCTTTACTTGTCAATAATTTCCTAGTACCCATCAACCATCACCAACCAGCCGGTGATAGGTGGGTATTCTATTTGTGTCCCGTCGGCCGTCTTTACATGCCAATCATTTCCTATAGTCTGTTCAGAAATAAATGCCTTCACGATCAGTTATTTTAAAAACTGTCTGTTGCATCGTTATCAAATTTTTCCTGCCGTCTTATATTTATCCCCGCCCAAGGAATATGTCTTTGATAGGTCCAAAAGCAACTTACATCATGGAAAGCGGCGACATTTCTTTGATGTTTTGGCGAAAAAACTAGTGAATTCACGCTAACAAACTTGTTTTACAGTTCCGCAACCTCAATTCGGATGACAACACAATTCGTAGCCAGATTCTTATGGGAGTGGGTGCAATGTGTATGCAATATAAGTAAAGATATAATTTACAGAGGCATGGGGTAAATAATGTGGAACCGAAAGGAATTGGACAGAAAAGTAGAAAGAATATATTTCTCACCTTATATTTCATTTCCTTCTTGATTCGTCAGCTTCTGGTTAATAATGTGTACACAAGGAGTCATGTTATTAGGATGCATTTAGCTTTTTAAATGGAGTTCGTGATGGCTTCCAATCAGCTGTGCGTTAATGTTCGTATGGAGTGATCATAGATGATACAGCAGTTTAGTCATCATGTGTCAATTTTTAAGGATCTGTTCAGCTGTCTGTGTAGTTTCTTCACACGTGCACATTGGTGATATAACCGTTTTGAGTCTTCATGAAAGATTGTCTACTCTGCCTGCTGTTTACTGTTCAGAGGCGGAACATAATTATTACCTGTTTTGCACGAGGAATATAGCTGTGAATGTCTCTGTAGTGGGCTTCCTTCTTAACGGCCAAGCTGTTGGCCCTCTTTTCATTGAAGTTTATAGATTGATTCTATGTTCGTATGTTGTTCCCTCATTTGACAACGTGTTTGTTCTCACGTTTCTTGGAATGCCACACTATGTCAGTTTCCACCGCAATATTACTCTTCTGTTGGTATTCAATGCGTGTAGTGTTTTTTCTTTCTTCAATACCAATTGTTTGTCAGAGCCGAGGGCTTGTAAAATTGAAAATTCATCACTATGAAACACAAACTGTTGCCATTGACATTGTGCTGATGCTGTAATGTTTAGAGCCTGCAATTCATCTGAATAGTTGTAAAAATATCACAGTGAGTGTGGACGTGGATTAAGGTCTGCGATCTGCCCAGACCTTAATCTGGGTCGGACGATTCCTGTAGGTTGATGACTGCTCTCGATTGCATAAAATTCAATCCATCCTTTCTCCAATAGTCCTCTTCCTCTTTCAACACATGGTCCTCACATTTTTTTCCAGTAACTTTTATCAATATTTAATAGCGCGGACTGGGTTAGTATCGTGACGTCAGACAATTCGAATGTAGTATTGTCAGCGGCCACCTGTCCTTTAATTTTAGTCCACACAAGTTATGTAGGGTTTTAATGAGAATGGCAAGGGTACACTGTGCTGTGTATATACTGAGAACCATAATCGAACGTTCTATAGAAGTAAACAAAGATCTACACCTTTGCTTTATTGACTACACAAAGGCATTCGATAAAGTGAGACATGTCAACATGAGAAGATGCTTGAGGATCTACAGATTGATCGAAAAGACTTTAGACTTGTAAAAAACATATATTGAAAACAACAAGCTGCCATAAGAGTTGATAATGAAGTAAGCCAATATCAGCCTATTAAGAGAGGTGTGAGACAGGGATGTGTAATGTCTCCAGATCTGTTTTCTCTGTACAGTGAAAGTATTTTTAGAAATATTGAAGATATGGAAGGAATCAACATTGGGGGACGATGCATTAATAACATTAGATATGCAGATGATACAGTCTTGACTGCAGACAATGAACAGGACCTGCAAAATTTAGTAGATGCGGTTGTTACAAACAGTGAACAACTAGGGTTAGAATTAAATTGTAAAAAGACACAGATTATGGTCGTCACTAGGAAGAACAAAATACCACAATGTAATATACAAGTAAATGGGAATATTCTTCAACAAGTGAATAGGTACAATTATCTCGGAACAGTAATAACATCTGATGGGAGATGCCTTGAAGAGATTAGAACAAGAATCGCCATGGCAAAAGTAGCCTTTAGCAAAATGAAAAACATACTGACCAATAAAAAGATGTCAATTGAAACGAGAAAAAGAGTGTTGAGATGCTACATAGAACCTGTACTTTTATATGGATGTGAAACTTGGACAATGAGCAGTCAGGCCGAAAAACATCTGATGGCTGTAGAAATGTGGTTTCTGAGGAAAATGCAAAGAATACCATGGACAGCCAGAAAGACCAATGAACAAGTTCTTCAAGAAACAAATGAAGATCGTAAACTGATTAGAGACATTAGACGTAGACAGTCACACTTTTTTGGGCATGTTATAAGAAGAAATGATTTGGAGAACTTGGTGACAACTGGTAAGATCGAGGGGAACAGACCAAGGGGAAGACCTAGAAGCAAGTACCTGGATGGCTTGGCCTTGTGACATGGTCGAGATAGAAACACGGAGATGATCCACGACTCTGGTGATCGAGTGAGATGGCAGAACATAACCGCCCACGCTTACCGGCATGGTACATGATGGATGGATGGAAATTATATACTGCATATAAACAAACATTGAAATCTGCTGTACAATCTCCAGAACAAAAATATTTTTGTTGGGTGGACATAATGATAATGTTATATGCTAAATCTCATCATTTTCCCTCAGTTGGTTACTGAAATATGGATGTTTATATGGAGGCACCCAAATATGAACAGACTATAGTACCCATCAACCATCACAATCAACCGGTGATAAGTGGGTGTTGTCTTATTGTCCCGCCTTTATTGGCCTCTTATTGGCCTCTTTACTTGCCAAGACATGTCCTAGTACTCATGTTAAGCTGGGTCGCCATGGGGGTTCAGATCACTTGTCAAAGAATCCACCACAGTGTCCACCCGGCCAGAAGTCGTGCATTCAGCCGCAACGTTTGCGCAGCTCCCGGAGTTGGCCTACACACACAACATACTCGTATAGATACACATGCACGCGCGCACTCACTCATAAACAATAACACACTGACAAAAGGAGATAATATCATTGGCAATTGATACTTAAGCAACCGGAATCGTTAGTAATAGGAGATTGGGTGGGCACAATGTGGTCGAAATGGCCTGATGTCAGGGGGTGACCGGATGTGTTCATGTGGAACAAAAATGGCATGCGTTTGGTTGGATGAACACCAGTTGTGGTGAATATTTATATCGTGTATGATAGAGAGAGGGAGAGAGAGAGAGAGAGAGAGAGAGAGACGAGAGAGAGAGAGAGAGAGAGAGAGCGAAGAGAGAGAGACAAGAGCAGAG
>JACEFZ010018904.1:0-15316 GCA_014155875.1 Cepaea nemoralis | reverse complement strand
AGAGAGGAGACGGGTAAGAGGGGGAAAACCCCTGGTAATGACCATATAAAAGATACGACGGTAAGGACATGAAGTGATGAGGCTTCATGTACGTTAAGTTAGTTAGTTAGTTAGTCGACAGATCATCCTCATAGCACACCGAACCATTCAGTCCATAAGTGCTCGGATCCCCTCCTCAGCAAATCCCGCAGCGTGTAGCGGCTAACGACACCAGTTCTGTGTTGGTTTATCAATCTTCTTTGGCTTCCTGCGTAGTGTTCTTGTTTGGCCACCCCTCTTTTAATTTGCTGTTCTCGCAGTCTGGCCATGGTTGTAGATTCACAGTCATCACTTGGTTCACGCAAAAGTCTCACTTCTTGTAGAGCATTCAGAATGTCGGCCTGGTCCATGGCGCGTCCGCCCTCCACAGTAGCCTCACCTGCGAGCTTGTCAGCCCGCTCATTTCCTTGTACTCTCGCATGACCTGGCACGAAGATGAAACTAATCTTTGCCAGCCGAGACGGCTCCAGATACAGCAACACTTCTCTTCGGATCCACCCCATCTCTATCCTCTTGATCATGTTCATTGAGTCGCTAAGGAAACATGCCCTAGTGATTGTCTGTGTCTCGAGCCATGTTACTGCTTTACTTACTGCCATGACTTCTATAGTCAGGCTACTTGTGGTTTCAGTGAAAGCACCAGAGTCGTCCTTCACAATTCTCCCTCCGGCCCGAGCCGTAAAGGCTCATGAGCTTCTCACATGTCGGACGACCGACCTATCTGTGTAGATGACAGCATCACCGTCTAGCGATTTCTCGAAAATCAACGCTTGTACTTCATCCTCCACAGCAACCGGATTTTCTTGTCTGCATTTTCTATCTAGTTGAATGCAAACTGAAAAGGACGTGCAGAAATCTGTTGGCACTTGTACCCACTCGTCGGCAGGTTTTAAGTCCTCAAGTGAACACACCTGTTGAAGAATGTCTTCGGCTTGACCCATCCACGATCGTTCTCTTTTTAACCTGCTGCCCTTCACCTTCATAATTTTACTATGCAGTGGATGTTGTGTGTTTGCGTTAACTCTGAGGTAGGCATGTGCTCTGCAAACTTGTATTCTGTCTTCAATGGTTGGAAAATCAAGAAGGTTGCCCATCACCCTGCATGCTGTATCTCTTGTATACCCAAGAATAATGCGCATAGCTTCATTCTGTATCCTTTTCATCCTTTCTATCTGCTTACGGCTGAGAGTCAGGATTGCCATTGCATACTCAAAAACAGACATGACCAGCCCCTCGTACAGAAGACATAGATGGCGCTGCTCACAGTTTGCTGCCGCCATCACCCGCATCGCAGCCAAACCCCGCTTGGCCTTTGTTATCACCTGGTCTGTTATAATGTGTTCATTATAAGCAAGGCTTCGATCAAATCGTATCCCCAGGTAATTCATTGCCTGCGTTCTTTCCACCATCTCTGAACACAGCTTTACAGTTGGTGTTGGAGTGTTGACAATATGATTATTCAACGAGAACCAAGTCACTGTTGCCTTTGTTGGGTTGACCATTGCCCCAGCTTCATCACACCAAGTACTTATGCGATTGAGTTCGGTTTATAGTTCCACAGCAACCTGCTCTCTATCCTTACCCTGACGATACACTAAAACATCATCGGTATATGACAATGTCCTACCAGGTCCAGTGATCTGCTCACTGGTGATTCTCTCTGTGTAGGCGTTGAACAGTATCGGAGATAATGGTGATCCCTGTCGTAGGTCAGGATATATTTTTGTTGGTTCCGAAGTCCAACTGCCACATCTAAAATCTACTTTCCGTTGGAAGAGGGCTGCAGCGATCCAACTAAGAAGGAATGGACTTATTTTGAGTTCAAGAAGCTGAAGCATTAAAAAATCCAATGGTACTCTGTTGTACGCGTCCTCAAGATTAATCGCTGCAGCAAAGGTTTCAATGCCTGAGTGGAAACCTTCATAGACATCATGGGCAAAAACTGCTGTATTGGTCCAGGTTTCTATTTTTTGGACGGTACCCACCCAGGGTAGGTGGGAAAATACCTTGCCTCTCTAGCTGGCTTGATATTTTCCTGGCAATTAACTTCTCCAGCAGCTTGCCTATTGTATTCTGCATGGTGATTACTCGATATCCCTGAAGTTTTGTGTGGTATTTGCCAGGCTTCGGCAAGGGAATCAGATAGCTGTGTAACCACTCCTCCTTGATGCTAGCACTCCCTATACTGTTGTTGTACATGTCTGCTAGATTCTCTAGCTCGTTGTTGGTATACCTATTGATGTCGTCGTATCTTATGCCATCACACCTTGGAGCGCTGTTTTTTGATCGTCGAAGCACAGCCTTGATTTCTTTCACTGTCACTGTGTCTTCATCCGAAGTGGTTTGGGCCCTGCACCTATCTGAGGTGACCTCCTTGGCAAGATTTCGGCCTCCCATGTCTGTCTGGTTGCTCTGCTGTAGATAGCGTTCAAAGAGGTCTTAGCCCTTGTCCTCGTCAGTCCTCTGCCAGATGAGGTCAGCACCTTGGAAGTCAGAAATTCTCTTATTCTTGATTACCCCACTCATGCTTTTATGTAGTCGCAGAACAATTTCAGTGACTTGTCTTTGCTTACTCTTTGACACGTCTCTGCCCATTTTTCACTTTTAACCACCTTGACCAGGTTTTTGAAATAGCTTACGTGTGTGTGCATCTCTCTTTCTAAGTGCATGCAGGGACTAGGATGGCCAGCTCTGTTCTTTTTGGCATTTTGCCATCTCCTTACAGCACTACGCTTATCCACCCAAGCCTTCTCCACCTCGAAATTCCACCAAGGTGGCTACTGCCAGCTTTTATTCCTGCCCTGAAGCTTCATGCGCTTGTCACGTCTTATTTTACTCACCACATCTTGCCCTGTACTGTCATACTGGAAAGTCTTGACCGTTAGCTTGTGCTGCCTGGTTCTGCCTTTCTCCACCAATATGCTGCAAGGGTGGTGGTCGCTGCCGTGGTGTCCTAGGGCACCCCATCTACACACTGTAGTTAGTGAAGGAGAAACCAGCGCCAGATCAATAGCACTGACCTCATCGCCTGGACGGCTTGCTGTCCTGGTGACACAGCCACAGTTTATACAATCCAGGTCAATGGTTTCAAGTGCAGTCTCGAGCTCCTCCCCCTGTGTGTTGGAGGAAATGTTTCCCCATGATCTGCCTTTAGCGTTGAAATCGCCACAGAAAATAACATTTCTCTCGTGACCTAATATGTCACTTAAGCACTGCCACTTCTGGGAATCCATACTCGCGTTGCGGGCATAAACATTAACCAACACGAATGGTAGACTGGATTGAACTCTTAACGCCTGTATTTGTATATCGTCACTGTCCCAACTGGACATGTCTAGCTCTGACGCCACTATGCTGTCGCGAATGAGAATCGCCATTCCCAGATGTCGTCTGTTGTAGAAACATTTAAGGCCGGCAATTCGGATTAGCTGATCGCCCAGTCTCGTCTCCTCGAGGAGCGCTACAATGTCATTCCTGTAAACCAGGGTTTCTAGAATAGAGCCCCGTTGTTTTACAGCTGGCGCAGTTCAATACAGAATACGGATATTCCTGAGTCCCAGACGGTGACACTTGAGTCTAAAACGCTTAAACCACCACGCTTACCTTGTCGTTTTCTGCCTGCCCGGCGCCCGCGACGCCTAGTTAGGTTGACTGCCGACCGCTCGGAGAGCACGTTGTTCCGCCATGTTGAAAAACCGAAAACCACAGAAACCACACACGCTGCGAAAAATTCACTCAAGGATTGCTTCGCTCGATGCACGAAACTCCGTTGCATCGGCGCAGATCTAGAGTAGAAATTCCTGGTTTTACATCCTGGCACACACATTACACGCAAGAGATGAATAAACCCATCTCCTACGCGAAAAAGTTAACGATCACACAACAACACGACCGCCCGTCGCCATCTTGAAACCGGACTCTCTTCATGTACGTTAAGTTACTACAGTATGAAATCTGGCCTTAAGTTCCCATTATCTCCACCTCGTCTTCCCAGACAAACCTATGGTACACACATTACGAAGTTGGGTCATCTACAGAGATGTGTGATATCCAAAAATAAAAATCTATGTGATTCGGCGGTGAAGCAAAAGCAAGTTGTCACTTAATAATATTATCACCTAATATGTCACTTAAGCACTACCACTTCTGGTGGCTCTGACGCCACTATGCTGTCGCGAATGAGAATCGCCATTCCCAGATGTCGTCTGTTGTAGAAACATCTGAAGCCAGATGTTGCCTACGCACTGATAGATTCCACTAAAAGTGGGGCGGGACAAAGCTGACATCATGCAGTCGACCTGGTGATTCATAATTCCTGGTTGAGGGGTGCCCAATGATTATCCACCATCCTAGAATGGCTCCGTTATGTCAAGTAAGCTTCATTCTAAGCCAGACTCCAGTAGTTCTCATCAGCCTGCTTGCTAGAGCCGCCCCAGACCGTCATCGTTCGTCATCCCATTCCAGCTTGATGCTAGCCGTATATTCTCATTCTATCAATATACATTGCCCGTGTTCCCTAGTAACACGTCCGCAGTTTGATCTGTTGATGGCAACAGTGGATATTTCTGAGGCTGCCGTGTCCAGTAGGTTTGGACCAAACATGGTACACAATCAAATGAACAAGTGTTATCATGTAAATTTCCGTTCACCGAGCATTGAAATTGTGGGAGTTACTTCGCAACAACAAAGAAATAACATCATGGGCCTAATCTGGCGATATATCATCCTTCTGCCCAATAGGAGGTCACATTCGACAATATATTATCCTTTGGCAATGAATTAGGTAATAATGATAAATCATACCAACAATGTCCACAAACACACGGAGGCATTGATTCGTACTGCACACGTGGCCAGTGTTGCTCGTACAGTCAGCACTCAGGATTATTATATACAAAAAGTTGACTGTACACAGGAACACATACTCGTGGCTGTATCGTTATCAGACGTGACACTGAAAAAAAAAAAAGCACTCTCTGGGTCTGTCCCTGCATAATTTTTGTTTGTTTGAAAAATTAAGTTAGTTGTGCGTCCTTTACACGACGGTGAATCCAACCTCAGCATTTGTTGGTGGTTTGTGATTTTCAACTGACGCTGTGGCGAAGGGTTACAAACGCAATTTGCATTTCCGCATACCGCGTTCGAAACACAGCTAGGGCGATTTTAAAGCAGACCGACTTTTCTGGTTTTTATATAAAGTTATGAATGCCAGCCGTTCGGAAAGCAATTGCAAACTACTGACGTAAGCCTGTCAAGAAATCACAAGCAGCCAAAACATGCAGGGGTTCACTGCGACGTCCTAGAAAGGACATACTACTAACCTCTTGGTGATTTACTAGATACTAAGTAAGATAGTTTATACGTTCAGTAGTTTGCCATTGATTTCTGAAAGGTCGACACCTCTTGCCATGGAAATCAAACGCAAAGTCACAAAAAGTCATGATAATGGCCATCCTATAATTACGTCATGGAATGCGCGGGGGAGAGGGGAGGAAGATGTATTGTGGTCTTGTGAAAATATAAGAAAGATGGTGGGGACAGTGAAAGATACTTGGTGTTGAAAAATGTGTATTAAGACAGTCACAATCTGCTGTCTTGTATATTCATATACTCATATATGATAGTGTTATTCATGTTGAAGAAGGTGTCTTGAGTTCATGTCGTTACTTGCGCTGAAGCCAGATGTTGCCTACGCACTGATAGATTCCACTAAAAGTGGGGCGGGACAAAGCTGACATCATGCAGTCGACCTGGTGATTCATAATTCCTGGTTGGGTTTACATTCCCGGTATTCAGCGATGCACACGGCGCCTGTAGTGAGCACATGCCTGCCCGACACGTCTGCCAGGTAAAATATCCTAGCCACGGTCAAGGCAACAAGTTCTCTGGGGCAGTGATCGTCAAGTGCTGCGTGTTGAGGGGGGGGGGGGGGGGGGGTGTATCATTGTCAGGATGTGCCATGCAAACTGGCGTAGACTTTGATGAATCTTAACAGATCCCAGTTCTTGGTGTTCTGGATCAATTTTGATGATGATATTCCTCCCCGTCATCGTCTAAAACATCCAGCGTCGTTTCTCTGGGGCTGCACTGCCTCTTCTACTGTTGATGATATTCCCCCGTGTTATCGTCTAAACACATCCAGCGGTAAATTTGAATGCTCTTTACGCCTTATATAGGAGAACCTAACATCATACTTTTAGTGTTGGAATCTTACACTTTTCAGTCTTGTTCCTCACTTGGGGGTTCTTGAGCCAATTTTCAAGTTTTATTATGATGGCTGACTAAGAAGGAATTGGTAACCCATTCCTCCAGGGAATTTTCCCTATACTTAAATTATATATCTTCACGCCACACGCGTCAGGCTTAATATCGTAATAGTTTGATCATGTCAAGTAATCTTTGATCATTTAACAGATGCTGTGCCAAACAAAACGTAGGTTTGTGTCGGATAAAACAAGGATCCAGAGTTCCTCTTTCTCAATGTGATCCTGCCCGTTAACATTAATTTAGCTGTTACTGGCTCAATGATTTGAGACCATTAAATAGAGTTTTGGAGAACCAAGGAATACCTCAAGGAAAATATGAAATTTTTACTGAGTATCCCAAATGTTCCCGAGGAATGGTTCCTTGCCTCTGCTCTACCAACTAAATAATTAATCTAGGGTAATTGCTTACAACAATTTTAGTATGACAAGAGAACTCTCAAAAGGGACAATAACCTGTAATTTTATCATTTATTATATATAAATGGAACTATTGATTATACATGTAATAACATACAACAACCAATACAGTACAATTACAATATTATGGGTATATTAGTCTCTTAACTAAGTATCTATCTCCTGACTGTGCCACTGTATCATACATTGTCCTCAGTGTTGCAACCCGTTTTACTTATGATTATTGGGCCTCTTCTGCTGGCCTAATTCTAATCTGTGGAAAGAAACTGGGTACACCCTGGTTGGTTTACCATCCAGTTATTGGATCTCGGTAACAGTCAGTGTAGAATCTTCTTGAGTGTTCTTTATTGTTTTCCCCGGTGATTTATTATAAATTGGCTCACTGGTGTTCTTCACCTATACCTGGATAAAAGGATATGTGATACCTGTCCTGGAAAGGTGGTGAAAATTGGCAGGAAGTTGCTGTGGAATAGTATTTGGCCTCACTATCTCAGCTGCCTCACTCAGTTAAGTGGCTACTGTATTCAGTCAAGCTGCTACAACTACTTTCACAAAGTGCTGCATTCACAAAGTCAGGTCTGGATAATGACCACTACCTGCAATTTTAGCATCACATAATTCTAATGATATCATAAATATGACATTAGAAATGAAATGTAAAAGCCTAAGAACACAACAAGTGAAAACAATAAAATGAATCTTGTTCTTAGAGAAAATAAACGTAGAAGAAAAGGTAGTCTTGGTGTTCTCCTGAAATTTTAGCATCCATCATAAGTCTAAAAATATCAGCAATGTGAACATCAGAACTGAAATGTTCTATAATTTTCTCAAGAACATCACAAAGAAAATACCTAAAAGAATTGTGATCCTAGGAAAATAAACAGTGGAAGGTAAAGAGTCTTGGTGCTCTCAAATAGTTATCCACAACATAATGGGTTGCTCTCCATTCCATCTTCCATTATATGGTGTTCAAGTTTTAGACTAGCAGATGTGCAGTTTCATCTTCACCTATGCCTGTCCTCAGGTCTACCGGTTAAGTCATACCTTGATTGATTTGGAATTTACAACTATGTCTCCTATCCCATTCTGTTCCTAGTTAATTCTCTTATTCATCTTTTTCTATTCAAGAAAAAGGGTCTCATACATTAAGGGCTTTTAAAAATCAGTTCCCATGTCAATGAGTATTTGCTTATAAACAATATAAGTACATTATGGTATTTTTCTTGTATAGCCTTCAAGTGCATTCTTCTTCATTAAATGCTTCAAGTGAGAAAATTTCTTCCATTCTCATGGATGTAATATTTATTATCATCATCAACATCATCATGGTTTCCTTAATCATTGTAATTACAATCATTATCACTATTATCATGCTTATGACATTAGAAATCATTACATCATTCTAACATTATCATCATAATCATTATTACATCATTTTCATTACATTACAGTCATCATCATCATCATTGTATTACATTAATGTCATTACACTAGACCATATGTGTTAACAGGAGTGACATGAAATACAAAGTGGAATTGTGCTTAAATTACACACACAGATGCTGTAATATGCGTAATGTATGATATTGGTTGTGTCGTGCTTAGCGCACAAAACTAGATGATAGTAACATGAATGATATTTTATACAAAGTGCTGTTATGCGCCGGAGTGTACTAAATTATTATTTAGTTTATGGGTTACGCCGAACCATTTCTCTGGTGATAGTCATGGCATTTCACATCAAGTTGCCGGCTATCATGAGATTGACTGTTGGCTTATACTCCCTCTCTCTCAGCCTGTAACTTCACTCACTCACTCAAATTCCTCATGCATCAGTCAACATATCCATCTGTGCATGTGAGGTCAATGCACTCATCTCAGACATCATTCATATGCATGGATGATCATTTCACTCAGTCTATAGACACATTCATATTGGTATGGGTGATCATATAGGAATCATTCATCACACATCCTTCATACTGGCATGTAAGGTGGGTGATTTTCCAATGATAACTTAAAATGTTTACCATCATTAATATCACAATGAAATATCTCCTTTCACAATCACTCATCATACACATCATATCTGTAGGAATGACATCATGCCTATGTAGGTGCTTTACACAGAATACATTCACAGATTCAACAAGAATGACATTACAAGGGAATCTCATCCTTCAACCTAACTTATACTATTTCCTGGATATTTAGTCAGGCATGCTGATGGGTTTTATCAAATGATACATTCACATCTGTTTAACAATGATGAACCCCACATGACACAAGCATGCTCTTCAATGACATAGACATGTGATCATTAGGCACACTTATGAAATTCACCCAGGATTTAGCAACATGAAATCCAGGAGTCATCTCATGCCCTCATCAAATACATACAATTTAGGTGATATATCCAATTCACATTCAGGCATTATGAATTAAAATACTTCTTGCATGGCGGTTGGTTACGCACTATTATGTGGCACAAATATTATTATTCCCCATGGTTGACAGCCATGTCTATATATTTGCCTTACCCCATGTGTGCTGTACCATCACACAAATTATGATATCTATAGAACTCTTTTTGGTTCCAATGTGTTCAGGAAATATAAGAAAACTATTTGTTTGCCCATGTGCTCATGTCAAAAATAAATCTACTGACTAATTACACATTACTCTAATTTCTTTATTAGTGCTGGCACATGTACAATATGTCCTTACCATTGCATTAAGAATTCTGAGTTTTCTTAAGTCTTAAGTTACCACCCTAATTCATTGTAGATTGAGTTTCATGCTTAAGAAATTAAGTTTACAACATGTGTCTAATTTTAACTAAGTTGTTTAGCTGGGAGAAAATAAAACACTGTAGTTTTCTCCTAATGTACAGTTTATCTTATGACTATGATAACTGAGTATAATATTATTTAGTTTGTACTAGATTAAATTCTTAAGAACTCACCATTCCAATCATTGTAGATTGAGTTGCTTAAGAAATAAATGTACAACTTGGACTAATGCTTATACATGACATCAGTTGTTTACTTTGGGAGAAAATAAAATTCACTATGGTTATTCTTAAGGAATAGTTTATCTATAAACTATCACAATTAACCATATTATAATTAACTTCTTAAGAACTTACCACGTGTTCAACAAGTCGACTTACCAACTCTTCTTCTGGGAACAAAAGACTCACAACTAACTAAAATTTAAAATAATTGTATTCACCTCATCCAAACAGGACGACTTCCAACACTTCAGCGACAGGTTTCCGAATCTGGGTGCGATGTTGTAGGCTGATGTTTCCTATCTTCATTTAAAATACTTATATATAAATCTTATGTTTAGACTTATTTCATCTTTCCCTTCGCCTCAGATCTTCTCCTCGCCTTGTGTTGGGCTGGTTCACAAACATACAGTTTCATTCCTGCATGGGGTATTTATTCTGTTTTAGTTGTTCCGGTGGTGACGTCAAAATGGGTCGATGAAAAAGTCGGATTATCGCCACAGAGAATGAGGCGGTGTCAAACTTTTATCGTCGCCAGGAATTATTTACCGCATGTTATGCTTGTGAAAATATAATTAAAACAGTTTGGACCAAACAAAAATGAATGACGGAAAATGGCAAGTAAGGACCGTTATGACTTAAAAGTTGCATGAGGGCTGGTCTAGTTCGCACTGGAGTTCGTTGTCTCTGATGGCTGTGTGAGGTGCATCCAATCGGGAACTCCCCAGCCGACGCAAGTTAGCGAGGCAGGCGTTTCGAGAATGTGACCGCAGCGAGAAGCCAGAGTCGTGGTTTTAACTGGCGAAAGAGCAATTTTTGTACGACCGTTCGACAAAGCCCCGATAAGCGCCCACTCTCTCTGGATCAGTAGTGGGCCTGCAGTCAGTAAGCTGGCATATCTTTTCGGCCAGTTCTACCTGGCGTAGCTTGTAAGTTCATCAGTAGGCGTCCAGTGGTTTTGCATGTATCACCGGTTACTGAGGGAGTGAGCTGAGCGATTATTACTCTTGACATACGTGTGCGTTAATAGTCCGTCTGTGCGATAGATATCTGGTTGATCCTGCCAGTAGTCATATGCTTGTCTCAAAGATTAAGCCATGCATACCCAAGTTGACACTGCCTCACGGTGAAACCGCGAATGGCTCATTAAATCAGTCGAGGTTCCGTAGATGACACGATCCTACATGGATAACTGTATCAATTCTAGAGCTAATACATGCTTACAAAGCTCCGACACTCGCGGAAAGACCGCTTATATTAGTTCAAAACCAATTGTCGTTGCCTTTCGTGGGGCACGGCGTTCCCACTAGTGACTCTGGATAACTTTGTGCTGATCGCATGACCTTATGTGCCGGCGACGCATCTTTCAAATTCCAATTCCAATTTTAGAAAATAAAAAATCCAAATTCGGTCTCATCTAACCTGCTTCCTCAGTGGTGGTTATTTTTGAGAGCCGTGGTTTTTGTGGGTTCTTTCACCCTGGTTCTTGTCTTGTGTGTTCTTACGTGTGAGTCCTATCTATTTGGTCTTTTTGCCTCATTTTTTGTGTATTTTCTGTATCAGCTTTTCAATGTTTTCATTTCTTCCTTGTGCCTGTTTTCCCTGTCGAGTTTGAGTTGTTGTTGCCTTTCGATTTCTTCCTCTGTGGTCATCCATGGGACGATCTCTCCGTCACCTATATATTGTTGCCATGGGTGTTCGTCATTCTCGTATAAATCTGGTTCTTCAGCGATACGGCAGGCCATTGGTTTCCCCTTGAGTTTCTTGTGCTTCTTTGCTTTTTCTTCCATGCGTCTTCTGTATTCCTTGCACTTGAGTTCGTATGTCCTCTTTATCTCTGCGATTTCTTCATCGGTGAATATTGGCGGTATCGGGGCGTCCCCTCTGCCGTCGTCAGGGTGCTCACCTCGGCTTTTTTCGGATGTCTGGCGGGATATTGGCTTCATTTGACTGTTTCGAGCGTCGTGGTTGGGTTGCTGGGGGTATTAGCTTGCGGTTCAAGCTCGGTCTCTTGGTTTTCATCTTGCGGTTTCTCTGTAATTTCTTGTACGGCTTCTGTTGTTTTGTTTCGGAAAAGTTCCATTTCAGCTTTCTGTAGTTACCGAACTGATTTAATGGTTTGTAGGATTTCTTCGTTCTCCTTCTTTATCAGTGCCATATGTTCCACTTCTTGCTTGATGTTCTGCTGTATCTCCTTCATTTCCGCCAGCAGTTTTTCGTTGTCGCTGGTCGGAATCGGCGTCATCAGTACCTTTACTTGTTTCTTCAACTCGTCTATCTGTTTTTGCAGTTTATCTTTTTCAGCTTATGATATACCCGTGGCTGTCTCGCACCTCCGCATTGCTTCGTTGTATGGTGTCTTTGTGTTGGTGGCGAGCTTTAATACGTCTTTGTGTTGGTGGCGAGCATCAATACGTCTCTGTGTCGTTGCAGGTACGGACAGACCAAGTATCTTGCTCCATACTTGCCCAGGCAGTTGGCGCACTTTCTTTTGTTGTTGGGTGCTCGAAAGTACGTGTCCAGCTTGGCCAGCGGAGACTCCTTGAAGGCGTGGTGATCGACGCAGTACCGGCAGCTTTCCGTCTTACTGCGACATGCTGCTCTGCTGTGGCCGGCCCTCTGGCATCTGGAACATTAATTGGCTCTTGGGATGAATCTCTCTGGCTATTGTATTTTCTTGTTGATTGATACTGTGGTCGGCATTTCGCTGCCCTCCGTCGTCACCACTGCCATTCGTATTGCGGAGTTAGTGGTGAAATTTTTGGATTGCAGCAAGGCGAGCTATTGCGAAAGCATTTGTAAAGAATGTTCTTATTAATCAAGAACGAAAGTCAGAGGTCGCGAAGACGATCAGATACCGCCGTTGTTCTGACCATAATCGATGCCGACTAGCAATCCTAGTGGCAAAGTGAAGTTAAATGGAATATACCTTGGCTAACAAATCCAGTGCTTTTAAAGTCCGAATCATTTGCAAGATGCCACTAAATTCTTCGTCCAGACACTTGTTCTACGGTTCTCATGTGTTCTCTAATGTGTGGGTGTTGGCGGGTGGGGGATGTGTGCGTGGGTGTGTTGGGGCGTGTGTAGGGGGTGTGGGGGTGTGTGTATGCGTCGGAGATGTGTGTGTCGGTGGGGAATGTGTGTGGTTGGGGGATGTGAGTGTGGGTGGGGGATGTATGTGTGGTTAGTGGGGTGCGTGGGTGCTTGTGAAATGTGTGGGTGGGTGGGGAAATGTGTGTGTGTGGGGATGTGTGTGTGTGGATGGGAAGATGTGTGGGTATGGGTGGGTGGTGTGTGAGTGGGTGAGGGATGGGTGTGTGGATTTGTGTGTGATATGTGTGTGGGAGGGGTATATGTGTGTGGTTTGGGGTGCGTGGAGGTGGAATAAGTTTGTGTGGGTGAGTGTGTGTGTGTTGGGGTATGTGTGAGTGGGTGGGGAGATGTGTGTGGGTGAGGGATGTGTGTGTGTGTGTGGGGGGGGGGGGTGCAAGATGTCTGGGTGTTTGGTGGGAATGTATGGGTGGGTGGAGGGATGTGTGGTGGGTGAGGGATGTGTGGGTGTGTGAGTGGGTGAGGGATGTGTGTGTGGGTTGGTGCGGGGTGGGTGTAAGGGGGGGGGGAATGTGTTACATAACATGATAAAGTGCATTGTTTATGCTTACAACATTCATTTGACAATGTTTTCTTTTCCTATGTGAATGTATCATGCAGTGTTGATGAACAAAAGATGAGTGATTGGAAGGTCCGAATGTAAGGTGGGTCTACGTGCCCAATTTGTAACCCTTTTAAAATAAAGTTCAATTCAATAAAAGTTCAATTCAAAGTTCTCAACTGAGGGATATGGCTGGCATGTTCAATGTGTTCTGCAATTCACATTAATTCACGCTGCTGGCTAGGGATATCGCTGAACGTCTCTAAGTTAATATCCTCCTGATTGCGAGGGCCTGACCGTTACGCTCACTCTGCTGCATGGGGGTGAGATGCTGAGCCGCCAGCATCTGCAGCCCACATCGTGAGCTTTAACAAAGGTGAGAAAAAGCGTCCCAGGGGTACATTGCGTGAGCGTTATAAAAGGTGGAAAAACGTTTCTATGACTCTCAGCTGAGGGATATGGCTGAACGCCTCCAAGTCAATATCCCCCCGGATGGTAGGGCTTGGCCGTGAGATGTTGAGCCAGCAGCATCTGCAGCCCACCTCGTGAGCGTTACCTAAGGTGGGAAAAATCGTCCCAGGGGTACACTGAGTGAGCGTTATAAAGAGTGGAAAAACGTATCTTTGGCTCTCAACTGAGGGATGTGACTGAACGCCTCGAAGTCAATATCTCCCTGGATGGGAGGGCCTGGCCGTTAGATGCTGAGCCTGCAGCATCTGCAGTCTACCTCGTGAGAGTTACAAAAGGTAAAAAACGTCTCACTTACACGAAATGGACTTGCTTGGCTAGTTAATCCATTACGTGGAAGTCGGAAGCGAAAGCTTGCTGTGAGTACGGAAGAAGAAGAAGAAGAAGAAGAAGAAGAAGAAGAAGAAGAAAAGAAGAAGAAGAAGAAGAAGAAGAAGAAGAAGAAGAAGAAGAAGAAGAAGAAGAAGGAGGAGGAGAAGAAGAAGAAGAAGAAGAAGAAGAAGAAGAAGAAGAAGAAGAAGAAGAAGAAGAAGAAGAAGAAGAAGAAGAAGAAGAAGAAGAAGAAGAAGAAGAAGAAGAAGAAGAAGAAGAAGAAAAAGAAGAAGAAGAAGAAGAAGAAGAAGAAGAAGAAGAAGAAGAAGAAGAAGAAGAAGAAGAAAAGAAGAAGAAGAAGAAGAAGAAGAAGAAGAAGAAGAAGAAGAAATAAGACGAAGAAGATCCATCTACTGCCATATGGTAGCTCAGTTACATCTGACCTTGACATGTCTACAAACCGAGAGAAATGGTGCTTGAAGATCTAAGACAATGGCATTGAGCAGAGTTGATCAAGAACACAAAGAGCTGAGATCTGTGTTGAAACATAAACGCGTACATCACTGTGCAGGACACATTATGATAATTAATAGTGCCGACCGATTTTTAAACGCCACGAGTTTCCATCGCCTTCAACTTACTTCCTCAGCCTTGGTTATAATTGATGTGCTTCACGAAGCGTTACAATCTACTTCCTGATCCTTTGTAGTTGCATTCTTCCTTTTGATGCGGACCTCGCAGAGGTGGTCTTCTTCTTTTTTTTTTTGGGGGTGGGGGGGGGGGGGGGGGGGGGGGGGGGGGGGGGGGGGGCACCGCGGTCACCTTTCATTTCAGTGTTCGTCGGGAATAATTGCCATGATTTTCTCTTTCCTTATTATATATCCAACTACTACTGGTACGGTACTGGCACCTGGCCATCGTGACAGACGATAGTTTGTTACAATGCTTCAAAAAGGCATAATAACTACAACCCAGGGAGGGACCTGGGATGGAGCTTCCTTTATAGCACAAACCTGGGCTGAATTTTGGAGACCCTGTGTTTCCCATGCGGGATGGTCCCCCCTCTCTCTCTCTGCTGCCCAGTTTCACTCCAAAGGAAAAGGGAACACAATTTTCAAAGTCTGGGAACAAAAATTTTTTATTTTTTTC
>JACEFZ010018903.1:265000-319484 GCA_014155875.1 Cepaea nemoralis | reverse complement strand
ATGCAGCCTCCGAAGTCCATAAGCCTAGATTTAGAGCAACCCAACGAGAGTGCAGGGTAGTTGCTATCTAATTCACCACCCGAGGACCAACACATATCTTCATAAGTGCGCATTAAGAGATAATATCTGGCTATGTTATATGCATCCTCAAGATCCAGTTTCTGCTGCCATTGTTGTCTGTCTAATCTGGAACCCCCACATAAACACCAAAAGCAAATTTCGCTGCTTTTGGCCATATTTCTTTACTTGGCAACTCCCCAAACCCTCTTGGGAGCGGCTTTTCCCTTTCCAAGAATTTATGCAGCTTAATAGCAACAATCTTTTCCAATACCTTGCCAAATTTTTTCTGCAATGTTATAATCCTATAGCCATTAACGTTTGAATAGTCTTTACCTGGCTTGGGGAGTGGAATTAAATAGCTGTGCAAACTTAAAACACCGATGCTGTGCTAACGCTCAGATTAAAACAAGTCGCCATCTCCATTGCCCCACGTCTTTCATATGGGGATGCTATACCCCGTTAGGTCCCGGAGCAGTGTAATTTGCTGTTTTCAGTATATACTAAAACCAAAATTGACAGCGACACCGTCAGAGAGCTCCTGTTTGCTGATGATTGCGCTCTATACGCCAACTCAGAGGCGGACATGCAACATAATGTTTCAGCTTTCTCACATGCCTGTGCCAACTTTGGCCTCAATATCAATTTGGAGAAGACTGTAGTTATGTACCAGCCAGCTCCAGGGAATAATCACACTGTGCCGAATATCAAAGTGAATGGTCATAGTCTAAGTGTTGTGGACAAATTCACCTATCTTGGCAGCACTGTGTCACAAGCTGCCACAATTGATGATAAAGTGAATGCAAGAATCTCCAAGGCCAGCGAGGCCTTTGGCAGACTGTACAAGAATGTATGGGACAGAAATGGAATAAGCCTGCAAACAAAGCTGAAAGTCTACAAAGCAGTTGTAGTATCCACACTTGTGAAACCTGGACTGTTTATCAGCGACACTCTAGGAAATTAAACCACTTCCACACTGCCTTAAGAAGTTACTGAAGATTAAATGACAAGACAAAATCCCAGACACTGAAGTCCTAGAAAGAGCGTCCATGCCCAGTATCCACACTCTACTAATGAAGAATCAGATTCGCTGGGCTGGTCACTTGACTCGCATGCCAGATCACAGGCTCCCTAAACGAATTTTTACGGCGAGTTGCGTTGTGGTAAACGCTCCCAAGGCGGCCAGAGGCAACGCTTTAAAGACACTCTGAAGATCTCACTGAATGCTTTTGGAATTAATCATGACATCTGGGAGACTGCAGCCAGAGACCGAAATTCGTGGCGTGCATCATTACGCAAGGGTGCAGTCACTTGTGAGGCAACCAGGACTGCAAGAGCTGTGAAGAAAAGACAGAACAGAAAAACCACTGCAGAAAATCCTCCTCCAGAAACGTCAAGCATTCTTTATCCACATTGTCAAAGAACATTTCGAGCCAAAATAGGTCTTATCAGCCATCTTAGAACTCACGGCTCCATACTTTCAACCCCACTGGATGAAATGAATGGTCATCATCATTCTTGATGGACAAACAACACAACACAGCAGTTTGTCTTGTTCCAGATGTACAGGTGTTACCTTTCCTCTGGAGTGAACCAGGCAGGCCGAGAGAGGGATCATGCTGTATGGGCAACACATGATCTCTATTTTTAGCCCAGGCTTTGTGCTATGGAGAGGCAATAACTCCACCCCTGGTCTTAACCGGTCTCGGAATCAAAGCGAGAGGCAACTGTTACGGGTTATAAGTCCCTGTCAGTTAGCGTAGACATGGGGCGCCACGCGTTGCCTCTGACGGTGGGAGACACCTATAGGTGTCACTGATCAGCTACCGCCCGCCTCAAGCTGGTCGGCCACCGGCCAATTGGGTGCTGATTCGCCACAGCCTGCCTGCTTCAATGGGTGCTTGGGGCTAGGACAAAATCTGAATCGCAGGCTGTAAAACCAATGCACCAGGTACTAATAAAAAGAAAAATAGAAAGCTCAAGCTACGGCTTGCAATCTGGAACGTGAGAACCATGTGTCCAAGATTTTCCATTGACTTTACCAATATTAACGATGTGAGAAAAAGGCTTTGATTGATGCCGAACTCAATCGTCTTAACATTGATATTGCTGGCCTGCAGGACACTCGCCTCGCTGAGGAAGGGTCACTCAGGGAAAACAATTACATCTTTTTTGGAAGGGTAGAGTGCAGGCAGAAAAAAAGGCAACACGGTGTGGGATTTGCAGTGAAGAATTCGCTACTGGGAATGATTGAAATTCCAGCAGGAGGAAATGAAAGACTATTGTCCCTGCGCTTGGCAACCTCTTGTGGTTTTGCCACCATTATTACTGCATATGCACCGACACTCGATTCCTCTGATGATGTGAAGGATTCGTTCTATCTCCGTGATCAAGGCAGTTCCAAAATCTGACTCATTAATATGCTCGGTGATTTCAATGCTTGTGTGGGAAAGGACTCGAGTTCATGGCCAGTGTCCCTTGGAAAATACAACACCGGTTGCATGAATGAAAATGGGCAAAGGCTGCTGTAGCATTGCACCAGTAATGACCTATGTATTACAAACTCCTTTTTTAAAACAAAAGAGATGCATAAGGTCACATAGAAACATCCAAGATCCGGCCACTGGCACCAGCTGGACTTCATCATCACACGGAGACAACATCTGAGCCATACATCATTGACTCGAAGTTACCACAGTGCTGATTGTGATACAGATCACTCTTTGGCTGTTGCAAGGGTTAGACTGAGACCAAAGAGAATTTACACAGCTAAACGCAAATCTAGCCCCAGGATTAATATGATTAACACTCACGATCCTGAAAAGTGCTTTCAATTTCAACAGCAACTTGAAGACGCTTTCGGTGATACACCAGAAGATTGTACAGTAAATGAAAAGTGGGGTCAGCTTAACGAAACTCTTTATAAAACTGCCGTGGGGGTTTTCGGAACTGTGGATCATAAGAGGCAGGACTGGTTTGCGGCAAACAGCCAGACTCTGCAGCCCTTGATTGATAAGAAGAAGATAGCTCTCTTTAGAAACAAGGAAAGACTAACGCGTAACACTCTGAGTGAGCTAAAGCAAGCTAGGAAGGATGTGCAAAAAGCTGCCAGGCAGTGTGCAAATGATTATTGGATTAAGTTATGTGAGTCCATTCAAATCGCAAGTGATAAGAGAAACATCAGAAGCACGTATGAAGGAATAAAGAAAGCCTGTGGTCCAGTGATCAAAAGAAGTGCACCATTGAAAACCTTGACTGGAGAAATCATCACTGATAAGAAACAGCAGACGCCAAACATGTTTTTAAAAAGCCAGATTAATCAGATGTGGCTTTTAAAAAGCCAATCTGGCAATCCTGCCTGCCACTTGGGATTGCCTCTGGTTCCTTGAGCCAGTCCCAATGTTCCTTTGTGACAGCAGTTCACAGCAGTATAAAAGAGAATCTCCTTTCGAAGAAGATAGATTTGGTATCCACAACAACAACAAAAATGGCTGGCAAGACACGTATTGAGATCAACTTTAACAGATTACTTAATCAGTGTCAGTGTATGGCCGATGACAAAGAAAATAGAGATTGGCGGTTTGACAAGGTATATTATACGTTACTTATGCAGAATGGAACATTTTCAGTAATTACAGTTTGTGACTTTATTTTCTATGATTGATTGCATTTTTAATTTAGAACTTGACTTTTGAACAAGTTAATAGTTAAAAACTAACTAAAAATAAATGTTTGCATCTATCTAGCATGAACCATCAGATTTTTAAATTTGAGTATTTTCTAATGGGACCACCACCAGAAGATAGGCCTTGAGAAACCGAATCTAATGGTACCAAGATGATGCATGTATGTCAATTAGAAGCGAAGATATGCAACTTTAAGTGTCGTGGTCATTAACGCAGAAATTGACACAAAAGATCTCCTCCGGGCATCTTTTTTTCGTGTCCAAACCAAGGTCATAGCAGAAGTTATCAAAATTTATGTTCTTACTAGTAGCTTGTTTATTTTTAAATGAACACCCTAGCAACCATACACGAACACCCTAGCAACCATACATCATTGCGATCGGTGTAGCGAAGCCTAATTGCTCATGTCATCTATTTTTACATATAATGCAACGTTATATAATTAGCATATAAAAATGGCCGCTAATTAGTAGTTATATTAATTAATTACCACGAGCATTCTTTATATTGGCTTTAAACCCTGGTAAGTTGTATCTTGTATTCTGCGGAATTGTGCAACGCACGATATGTGTTATATCCTGTTTAGATAGTATGCAATGTTACCTAATTAGCATATAAAAATGGCCGCTAATTAGTAGTTATATTCATTAATTACACGAGCATTCTTTATATTAGCTTTAAACCCTGGTAAGTTGTATCTTGTATTCTGCGGAATTGTGCAACGCACGATATGTGTTATATCCTGTTTAGATAGTATGCAATGTTACCTAATTAGCATATAAAAAATGGCCGCTAATTAGTAGTTATATTCATTAATTACCACGAGCATTCTTTATATTAGCTTTAAACCCTGGTAAGTTGTATCTTGTATTCTGCGGAATTGTGCAAACGCACGATATGTGTTATATCCTGTTTAGATAGTATGCAATGTTACCTAATTAGCATATAAAAATGGCCGCTAATTAGTAGTTATATTCATTAATTACCACGAGCATTCTTTATATTAGCTTTAAACCTGGTAAGTTGTATCTTGTATTCTGCGGAATTGTGCAACGCACGATATGTGTTATATCCTGTTTAGATAGTATGCAATGTTACCTAATTAGCATATTAAAATGGCCACTAATTAGTAGTTATATTCATTAATTACCACGAGCATTCTTTATATTAGCTTTAAACCCTGGTAAGTTGTATCTTGTATTCTGCGGAATTGTGCAACGCACGATATGTGTTATATCCTGTTTAGATAGTATGCAATGTTACCTAATTAGCATATAAAAATGGCCGCTAATTAGTAGTTATATTCATTAATTACCACGAGCATTCTTTATATTAGCTTTAAACCCTGGTAAGTTGTATCTTGTATTCTGCGGAATTGTGCAACGCACGATATGTGTTATATCCTGTTTAGATAGTATGCAATGTTACCTAATTAGCATATTAAAATGGCCGCTAATTAGTACTTATATTAATTAATTTCTGTGTTTACGATCACGACACTCAAAGTTGCATATCTTCGCTTCTAATTGACATACATGCAACATCTTGGTACCATTAGATTCGGTTTCTCAAGGCCTATCTTTCGGTGGTGGTCCCATTAGTAAATACTCAAATTTAAAATCTGATAGTTCATGCTAAAATAGATATCTTTATATAATGAGAGGAGGAGCGGCTGGCCGAGAGGCTAGAATGCCGGACTCTCATAAGGGAGGCCCGGGTTCGATCCCTCGGTAAGGTGTCAGATTTTTTTCTGTCGGGGGCAAAAAGAAAATCCTAACCTGCACAGTTCGCGGCGACTGCACTAGCCAGGCGGACTTTATTCCTCAGGCTCAAAGACCCCTCTGCCATACACCGCAAGGTACTATATTGGCAGTAAATGACAGTTTTTATATAATGAGAAATTATATTTTTCTAAAAAAAAGATTTCTCCTTTATGCAAGCATTTAAAACATTTGTCATTAATTAAAGAGATTGGCTCACAAGGTAGTAGTTCGAATTGCACGTTTCCGGGAAGGTTAACCCGGTCAACAAATGCCCGCAGAAGTCGGATGTGTCGGCCTAACAGCGCAAGAACGCAGCTCTGCTGTAAACGGGCACAAACGCAATCACATACGAAAAAAACTCCGGATGAACGCAGAAGAAGAAGAAGAAGAAGAAGAATTGCACGTTTTTAAAAGTGAAACGCATGCCGACATTTTGGATTTCCAAAGGCAAAGTCAAAGAGGGATTTAATATGTCGGCAAAAATATGTCTTTCCCTGGATAATTTGTCGCCACAATGGTTTGGACTTTTCCTAACACATCAGGTACAGAACAACTGTCCACAACCAGCAGGGCGGCAATGTATCCTGTACTTATAGGATATCCTCCTTCGAACGCAGATAGATGGGATCTGAGATCATCAGCAGTCCTTGCCATGATAGTCAGTCAAATTCTAAATAAATTTATGTAAAATTAATATTTAATAATTACATGCATTCATATAATAATAAGAGATGATATCTTTATATAATGAGAAAGTACATATATTTTTATTAAAAGGATTTATTTATTTTTCCAATCGCAAAGAGAATTTAATCACGTCCGCAAAAATAATTATTAATTCATTAATTTTTTCTACCAGACAGCACCCATATATTTAAATGAACTTTCCAAATTTATGTATCTTTGCATGCACAATTCGAAAATGCAACTAAAGAATTAACGAATATCTATAATTTGTACTAAAAAATGTTTTATTTGCTGCCGACAATGTGGATTTACTAATCATAAAGAGGAATTTATCATGTCCGCAAAACTTTAGTAATTTTTTTCTACCAGCCAGCATCCATATATTTAAATGAAACTTTCCAAATTTATGTATCTTTGCATGCACAATTCGAAAATGCAACTAAAATTAACGAATATCTATAATTTGTACTAAAAAATGTTTTTATTGCGTGCCGACAATGTGGATTTACTAATCATAAAGAGGAATTTATCATGTCCGCAAAACTTTAGTATTTTTTCTACCAGCCAGCATCCATATATTTAAATGAAACTTTCCAAATTTATGTATCTTTGCATGCACAATTCGAAAATGCAACTAAAATTAACGAATATCAATAATTTGTACTAAAAATGTTTTTATTGCGTGCCGACAATGTGGATTTACTAATCACAAAGAGGAATTTATCATGTCCGCAAAACGAATTTTTTTCTACCAGCCAGCATCCATATATTTAAATGAAACTTTCCAAATTTATGTATCTTTGCATGCACAATTCGAAAATGCAACTAAAATTAACGAATATCTATAATTTGTACTAAAAATATTATTAATTATTTATGGTATGCCAAATAGTGAAATTATCTCTAAGACAATTTCAAATCTAACCACCGGCTATATGCACATTGATTAGACTGGCCATTTTACCGGAAGCGGAGATGGTAATTCGTTATTGTCACGAGTTATTTAAATATATCCACTGAGATATACAAAGGGTATGTTAATAGTCAATGATGTGTCGACACGACGAAACCTTCTGCGCAAGCGCGGAAAAAATGGCTTCCGGTTAAAGTATGCTTCAGTACTGATGGATCACGCTTATCCTTTACAGGACATCGCTGTCAACATCAGCATCTTTCAGCTGATTGTTGATTTCTTGGCAAGATTACGTTCAGTAGTTTGCCATTGCTTTTTGAGCGGCCGGCTCACATACCCCGTAAGTTACCGACACGAATCGAACCACTGCTGATTCTCACTGTCGTCACGTTACTTACGAGATTATGGAGAAAAGTCGCTAACCTCTAGGCCAGGAAGCCGGCTCTAGTTAACTAGTTATATATAATTTTAAAGTTATGGGGGTTCCATCACTTAAAAGTTGACAGGGTTGACTTCATTGCACCGGGTTTTATCCCATATGGCTAGGTCTCTTTCCACAGCACGGAAAGCATCGCACAAAGCACGAACTCCATAGCTCTAGTGACGACCCATAGGAGTCTCTGAAAAATTTCACTCGTGAACCGAAGGAAGCGGCCCGGAATGGAACCCACATTCTTCGGAGCCCAAGTTAAACGGCTTGACCATCTCGCCACGGAGACTCCAGGTTCCATCATGATTTTACAGATGAGTATTTACTAATGAGACCACAACAGGTAGATAGGCCTTGAAAAACAAAATCTAATGGTACCTCAATGATGCCTGTATGTCAATTCTACATGAAGATTTTTGTGAAGGTGAAACGAGTTACAATATTCTCATGTTCCTCGTACTTTTTGGAGCTCTTCAGTGTGTCAATTTTTCCTCCGTGTGTGAGGTTGCTTCAAACGTGTCATTGGCGGATATGAAAACTGACTTCAAAAACATGTTCCGTCATGTTGAATGATAAAAAATAGTACAAGTATACAAATAAATTATTATTAATCTTTAAACTTATATTCTCTTTAACTTTGGAAGCTCAGATTCACGTTTTGCTTGTTAAAAAGTTTACACGCCAGTCCGATCGATAATGTGTGACTGCCATTTCCACCATTGTGGGTTTCCCATGCACAATTGCACATGGCCGTAACATATTTGCATTTCAACCACAATTGAAGCAAGTTTCGCGATGAAAACTTTCCAGATATATGTAATCTTGGATGCAGAATTCAAAAATTCATCTGCACTTGATGCATTTCTATCAAGAGTGCCAGAAAAACAAAAAAAATTACGGTAAGTATGAAATAAGTTTATTTATATAAAAGGTCACAATAATTTTAACCAATCGCTGTGCACGGAATATTAGGCTAACTTTCTTTGGAAAACTCAATATGGCGTGTGGTATTGTCACGTGGTAGTTGAATAAATGAATGACGTCGAAAGCATGAATGGTCTTTACATCACCATTTTTGGATCATTGCGGGGTGGCGCGGTATATACCTTCCAATTTCATTTCGGGTCATGGCACAATTGAAAACACTATAAGTTATAGTTATTAATTCAGATGAAATGATGACATATGACAGTGATGAGGCTACTGTGTATCTATCACCTTGATTTCCTACTTTTGCATTGAAGTCTCCTATTATGATGTTTATTTCTGAATTTTTACATTTCTTTAAGGCAGACTCTATGTCAATATAAAATTCCTCTACACTATCTTCACTGGATTTTCCTGTTGGGGCATATACTTGAATAATATTTATGCTAAAAGGTCTGCCACTTAATTTAACTAGTAGAACTCTGTCCGACACGGCCCAATATCCTTGAACAGATTTTGATGTTTTCCGGTCCAAAATAATAGCCACTACTCTTTGTCGGTCTTCACCTCCAGAATAAATAATCTTAAAATCTTCATCTATCTTGATGCCTGCTCCTGTCCATCTCATTTCGCATATCCCTAGAATGTTAATTATTTCTCTTTTCAATTTCTTGTTTTATGTTCTCTAATTTTTTGTCGTCGTTTAACGTCCTAACGTTCCATGCTGCTAATTTTAACGTCTCTGTCCTTGTCATGCGATGATCAGTTTTTAGGCGAATCATAATGTACTAGGCAATTTTAAAGAGGTAGTTTGCCATTGCTTTCCTCTATGGCAGTAACGGTACTGGTCATTTGATCACAGCCATTGACCCGAGAGAGCTCCTCTGCCTGCCGTCGTGAAACTTGAGACCATAACCAACCAATATCTGTCGGCTGCTCTCAAAATTTCATCCACCACCTGCCTTCTGTGGCTTCTTTTGAACACTTCCAATAAGCTAAAACGAAATAAACACCACATAATCCACAGGAAAAACACTAAAACAGCGTCATCCCGAAGAATAGATGCGTCACTTCGCCGCCATTGTACCGGAAGTTGTGTGCTCACAAATACACACAACTACACCCACTCTCTCTTTCTCTTTCTATAGGTGATATGGTCAGGGTCATGCCAACTGCCTTTACTTCCCAGAACTATCTCTGTCTATAGGTGATGTGGTCAGGGTCATGCCAACTGCCTTTACTTCCCAGAGCTCTCTCTGTCTATAGGTGATGTGGTCAGGGTCATGCCAACTGCCTTTACTTCCCAGAACTATCTCTGTCTATAGGTGATGTGGTCAGGGTCATGCCAACTGCCTTTACTTCCCAGAACTATCTCTGTCTATAGGTGATGTGGTCAGGGTCATGCCAACTGCCTTTACTTCCCAGAGCTCTCTCTGTCTATAGGTGATGTGGTCAGGGTCATGCCAACTGCCTTTACTTCCCAGAACATTTTCTGGTGCCCATTTTAAACAGGGTCGACCTGGGAGCCCTGCCTCAGTGGGGATTCAGACACATGACCATGCCCAGCCACTGCATGACTGCAGTTTGAGTCCATTTTTGATGTAATTATTTTATCCTGTACCTAGTGACTTTCCATACTTTGATCAGTTACTGTTTGCATGATGAAAACATTAATTATTTTTGACACTTTTATTTGTTACTTGAATGACTGTAGTCCCTAATTGTTATTGCTCTAAAATTTGCTTACTCAGAGAATTATTATTTTAAAATAACAGTTGCCTGGGACTGAAATGGTTACAAAACATTTGGTGCGGAAATATTGATCATGACGACGATACTTGTAGTTTATGACAATGATGCTTGTAGTTAATGACAATAATACCTGTATTTCATGACCTTATTTGTTGTTTATTATAATGATACATGTAGTTCATGACAATGATACTTGTAGTTCATGACCTTATCTGTTGTTCATTATAATGATGCATATAGTTCATGACAATGATACTTGTAGTTCATTACCTTATTTGTTCATTATAAAGATACATGTAGTACATGACAATGACACTTGTAGTTCTTGACAATACTTGTAGTTCATGACAACACTTGTAGTTCATGACAACTATATTTGTAATTCATGACCTTATTTGTAGTTTATGATTACAATACTTGTAATTCATGACAACAGTACATGTAGATCATGACAACAATACTTGTAGTTCATGACAATGATACTTGCAGTTCATGACAATGATACTTGTAGTTCATGACAATGATACTTGTAGTTCATGACAATGATACTTGTAGTTCATGACAATGATACTTGTAGTTCATGACAATGATACTTGTAGTTCATGACAATGATACTTGTAGTTCATGACAGTTCTCTATGGCAAAGTGGTTAAGCCATCTGTCTTATCTCTGAGCGAGCTCTGAAGGTCATGGGTTCGTTCCCCAGTCTGCAACGTTCAGACCATAAGTGCAATTTTTCCTGAGACTTCTGGGGGTCATCACTGGAGCTACAGAGTTCGTGCTTTGTGGATACTCTTGGGAAGTGGCTTGCCATTCTGCTTAGAGAGACGACCAAGCCAGATGGGGTAAAACCCTGTTCAATTAAGATTATGTTTTCAAATTTTAGTACTTTTTAGTTAACGACATTGATACTTGTAGTAATGACAATGATACTTGTAGCTAATTACATTAAAACCTGTAGTTCATGACAACAATACATGTAGTTCATGACAATGATCCTTATCTAACTTTGTGGAAAATTTTAGCGGTTAATTGTTGCAGTTAATATTATTTAGATATTTGGCTTAATTTATTTTAATATATTATGTATAACTGGAATTTTACAGTACCTTGGAGCTCTTCAGAATTATCTAGGAAATTTGAAAACATCACAGAGGTGGGTATTTCAGAATACTTTCTAACTTGAAAAATGATATATTATACAGCTGAGTTTTCAGGACAGTCTTCTTTAAAGAAGCCTGATGATGATTTTTCCCTGATCTCAGAGAAAGCTTTACTTATGCTGTCTTGATTTTGCAAACCAATGTCAATGAGATTCTTAATGTGGTTTTATAGAAGAATGCTGAACATTCATTGGACAACCAAAATGAGCAATTTGAACATTTTGAGGGAGGCTAAGCATCACAAACATCAAAAAGAAGCGTTCATAATTTATTGGCCACATTATGAGAAGACGAAAACTGTAACATGTTGTGACAACCGGCAAGATTTATGGATAGATAGATAGATGAAGACAGTGTGAGACAATACTTGACAGTCTTGTGTCATAGAAGGGAGTCAACACATGAATTGATTCATGCCGTTGGAGATCACAATTTGTGGGGAAGTATGATTGCCCACGACAGCCGGCAAGGTACTGGATGATGATGATGATGCTGCCTTGATTTTGCAAACCATTGTCGATGAGAGGCTTAATGGGGGTATTGAAGAGTGACTTTCATTTATATCCCTGACAACAACACTAACATTCTATATGGAGATGCCTCTGAAGACAATCAAATCTTTAGTCACATTTTTGACACCAATGGGAAGATTTGAAGACAGCTTATAAGATAAAACTAGTGGTTAAGCACTTCACTGCACAGATTATATCTATGAAGATACAAATAATAATAGTGACAGGATTTTCTCCAGTTTAAATCTAATTATTTTATCTACACTCTCAAGGCTGTTGATGAAAAAATAGCCAGTGTTGTGTGTAGATTACACTATATCCTTCTGTACATGAGTAATGTTTAAATTGCAGGGAAAATACTCGCGGCCCATCTTGATCAAGGTCTTCTTCCTAAGAGTCAATGTGGCTTCAGAAAAAAACGAGGAATTGATGACATGATTTTCGCTGCAAGGCAGCTGCTAGAGAAATGTCAGGAACAGAACTCAGAAATGTTCTCTACCTTCATTGACCTTACCAAGGCTTTTGATACAGTCAGCAGAGAAGGACTGTGGAAGATCATGGCAAAATATGGCTGTCCTCGAAAGTTTGTCCAAATAGTGTTTCTATTTCATGATGGTATGCAGGCAAGAGTACAGGAAAATGGTGAACTGTCTGAGCCCTTTCCTGTCACCAATGGAGTGAAGCAAGGATGTGTCCTGGCACCAACACTGTTCAGCCTCATGTTTTCAGCTATTCCGATGGATGCCTTCGAGAACAACGACATTGGAATAGACATCAACTACCGCATGGATGGAAAGTTATTCAATATCAGAAGGCTGAAAGCTAAATCCAAAACTAACAGTGACACCATCAGAGAGCTGCTGTTTGCTGATGATTGCATTCTTTATGCCAACTCAGAGGCAGACATGCAACATGTTTCAGCTTTCTCATATGCCTATACCAGTTTTAGTTTCAATATCAAATTGGAGATGACTGTAGTTATGTACCAGTCAGCTCCAGGGAATAATCACACCGTGCCGAATATCAAGGTGAACGGTCATAGACTAAGTGTTGTGGACAAATACACCTATCTTGGCAGCACTCTGTCACAAGCTGCCACAACTGATGACGAAGTGAATGCAAGAATCTCCAAGGCCAGCGCGGTCTTTGGCAGACTGTCCAAGAATGTATGGGACAGAAATGGAATAAGCCTGCAAACAAAGCTGAAAGTCTACAAAGCAGTTGTACTATCCACACTGATATATGCTTGTGAAACCTGGACTCTTTCTCCACGACACGCTAGGAAATTAAACCACTTCCACACAGTCTGCCTTAGGAAGCTATTGAAGATTAAATGGCAAGACAAGATCCCAGACACTGAAGTTCTAGAAAGAGCGTCCATGCCCAGTATCCACACTCTACTAATGAAGAATCAGATTCACTGGGCTGTTCACTTAACTTGCATGTCAGATGAATTTTTTACGGCGAGCTGCGTTGTAGTAAACGCTCCCAAGGCGGCCAGAGGAAATGCTTTAAAGACACTGAAAATCTAACTGAAAGCTTTTGGAATTCATCTTGACACCTGGGAGACAGCTGCCAAAGACCGAAAATCGTGGCGTGCATCATTACACAAGGGTGCAGTCACTTGTGAAGCAGACAGGACTGCAAGAGCTGTGAAGAAAAGGCTGGACAAAACAACCACTGCAGGAGAATCTCCTCCTGGAATGACAAGCATTCTTTGCCCACATTTTCAAAGAACATTTCGAGCTATAATAGGTCTTATCAGCCATCTTAAAAACTCACGGCTCCATACTTTCAACCCCACTGGATGAAATGAATGGTCATCATCATTCTTGATGGACAAACAAACAATGTTTAAAAGAGATTCTTTGTGTTTGTACAGTGTAATAACTAACAGTGTAGTCATAACTAAAAGTGTAATCACAACTAACAGTGTAATCATAAGTAAGTGCCGTTGTGCATTGTTTATGTTTAGAGCTTTCTGTTATATATTCTCTATTATCCACTTATTTCCCTTTGTCACATTTAAATTTAAGTACCAGTCGACATATACATTCATTAGTATGTATTACTGTCACCTTTTGTCTATAAATTGATGGAACAAGAAATGAATTTCTTTGTTGTCATCAGGAATCAACATGAATGTGTAATTGTGTGTATAAGTGATTTGACATTTTGTTCTTGTAAGACTCAGACAACTGTGATGTGTAAATTATCGTATATTAACTGATGAGAGTTCACTTTGTCAAAATATATTCTCTCATCCTCTTTCCTATTGCATTCAGTAAGCCTTCACAAGAAACACTTTTGGAGTATCAGAAAAAGGTTGACCTCTTGAAAGGATTATCTGAAGCCGAGAAAAAAGTAAGTTGAATGTTTATTTTTGAGTTAATTAATTGTAGTCACAAAATGTTTCATTTCTCTGTGTGGAATCATGTTAAGTCATTTAACTAGGCACTACGTTTTCGGTTGCCAAACTTTACCAGAGATCTTTTGGCGGTTACTTTCGTTTTCTTGTTTTTGTGTCTCCGATTTAATGACGTATAGAGAACTTATGGTGTTAACCCTTTACGGGGCAAAACGCCCGAGAACGTTTTTACCCCGGAACGGGCAAACCGTCCGAAAGTGTCTGTGACTATTATGCATTGATAAAAATCAATCTCTTGGCTTTCTGAGACTTCCGATTGTCTACTTTTGGTTTCGCCGATAGCTTGACACTGTGGCCACCATTCGCAAGCGTGTACTTTGAATTTGAATGGATTTTAAAAATAGTTTTTGGGGGTTTTATGCTTTGTATTTCAAAATGGATTTCGACGATTCTTCAAGTGATAGAGGAGATTTCGCTGAGTTCAATTTAAGTGACATTGAAGGGCACAAAGTTGACTATTAATCGGAGCTAGATATCAGTGATCAGCATTACTTTGCGTTAGCAGTCGTGAGTCGGACTTTAAAGAAAGTGGTTCTGATTCTGAAAATGTGTTTGTAAATTGCCGTATAAATGACTGACAATCACAAACAATATGTTGTATTTGCAAATATTTGTGTTCATGTATGGATTACCGGAACATTCATGTGAGTAAAATAATCTGCATGCTTTTAACTTCATTTTGTTTTTTATTTAAGTAAAATCGGTTGACTAACACCTTTTATATGATGATTTTACTAACATAACCCAACATTTTACCGAACCTCAAAATTCTTCTTGCCCATTCAGGACTAAAAAAAAAACGTCTGCCCGGTAAAGGGTTAAATTCCCCGATTATTTCAAGATTGAGTTAAAACAGACACCGATTACTTGATATAGTTTTTCCCACCCAGTTTTGTACATTTCTGGTTAATCGGGAATCCTTGTTATACCAGAGAACCAGGCTGTCTATTCTACGCGGTAAGTAAACCCGTAAGTACCGTTTTGTGAGACCTATTACATTGTTATACTACGCATTATTAAATTTAGCATCCATTTTTATGTGCATTTTGTAATTTTCGACCATGTAAGTTAGCAATCAATGTCACACTGAAATTATGAAGATCGCATGCTGTAATGTGGTATTTCAATGGTGGGAGATGGCAGCTTTTCTTGTCATACTCCCGCTAGGAACATGTAATATTGTTATGGAATATTAAGAGCGACTACAATGATAATGAATGTATGTTTACATTCAACATCCATTACTGTATTTTTGTGTAAGTTTTCATCACTCTAAAAGGACCAGATCAATGCTAATTTTGCAATTTTCCAACAGGACTAATTTTGTCAAAATGCATCTAAGCTGGCAGTCTTGCGCTGATAGACCGCGCATGCAGTCAGCGTGCAGTAGCGCGCGCAGTCTGGCGTCATCACAGCATGACGTGGAGATGTATATATCTGTGTGTGCATGTGTATATATATAAACTGGGAGTAGTTATCTTCCTATGAGTTAGACAGCAGCAGTGGTAATATCCCTTGGCGACAGTGTAACCAACAGTTGTGTGAGTATATAGCTAGGGTCACAAAAAGTGATAGGGTCAAAATCGTTTTTATCTATATATCTATATTAAATGATAAACTGACACAGAAACATTAATATCTCCCTTTAGAATTGATTTACATACTTGAATAAGGTACCGTTGGATTTGTGTTTTTTCAAGAGCTATCCAACAAAGCAGGTTATATAATTAAAAAGCAATTTAGAAAAAGTTTCTAAAGTGGCTACATTTAACAGGTCCTGTCCAGAGCGTCGCTGTAATCACTTTCTTGATTCTTTCCCAGGTCTCCTGCCTCATGCATTTTCATTCTGAGGGTGTTTACACAGTCCTGTGTCCATCGTTGTGCCATTCAACCCCTGCCTGTTCCAGGAACCGTGATTCCATCACTATTCTTTCCAAACCACAGTGAGGTTTAATATGGCAAAAGTATTTAATTTTTGGAGACATGCTAGTTATGAACTTGTTTTAATTGATGTTCCGATCATGTAGAATGTCAGCAGTTTTCTGTTTTTCAATGACATTCTAAGAACTTTTCTGTAACATGCAAGTTCATAAGTTTTTCTTCTTAAGTGATTTTGAAATGGTCCATGATTCACATCAGTGTGCTTCTGTGCGCCTGTAGATTTATTGCTGATGTGTTTCAGTGGATTCTAGAGTTTCCCAAAGATTGATATATCTTGATATATCTGTATATCATCTCACTGTCTATGTCATGAATGTCCATTCTTCTGCTGTTGTTCATCCTCCATTGGAGCTTAGGCTGGCCCTCAATCAACTCACCCCAAGCTCTTTGTAGACTGATTTATTATTGGTTGAGTTTTGCAGCTGAAAGTTTCTATGGAATGAGGCAGTGAGTCTCACACCCACCCTACTTACTGGCCTCTTATAGCATGGCTATAGTGCTACTATTGTGCACTTTTCTTGTGGAGACACACAGGTTAAAACAATTACTAATAAACTATACACATACATAAACTGGTCCCTACACAGAATAGAAGGCCTAAAATGGTATGACAGAATCACCAAGATGGAGCTTATGGGAAGAACTAGACAGACTTCACCAAATCAAGAGGTGAGGAAAAGATGCGGGTGCTGGATAGGGCACATTAAGAAAACATGTTAATAGTATAACTAGACAGTCCCTTTTCTGGAACCCACAGAGCAGAAGAAATAGAGGGAGTCCCATAAAAACATAAAGAAGAGAATTAGATTTAAATTAAGTTGCATATCCTTCACAGGACGTAGCAGTCAACCCCAGCAATTTCGCCATTCATGATTCCTGGGCAAATTTTACGTTCAGTAGTTTGCCATTGCTTTCTGAATGACTGGCTCCTATACCTTTTTCGAAAACACCAACACCGCTGTGTTTCGAACCAAGATATACGGGCTCACAAACCGCGTTTGCAAGCCCTTGGCCACAGAGACCAGCGAGAATTAGATACAGGGATGAAAAATAAGGGGGGGGACACAGATGGAGCTGTAGGAGGTCGCAAAAGATGAATGGTTTGGCATGAGTTTAATGGGGGTCTTTGCGCCATTGGGGGAATTGAGCACAGAGGAAGAGAAGAATAAAGACTGTAAATAACACTTTGTGACTGTTATGGTGAATCCATAAGAAATGTGTATTTGTTTGGGTGAATTGGTCTTATGTTATGTTCTCATGTTATGGTCTCATGTTATAGAATCATGTTATGTTCTCATGTTATGGTTTCATGTTATGGTTTCATGTTATGGTCTCATGTTATGGTTTCATGTTACATTAGTAAATACATGATTCATGTATGACTTCTTCCAGCCCTGTGTTGTTGAGAGAGCACTCATAACAGATAGGCTGAGGCCCGTGAGCACTAATTTGAGCAGTGCCCCAGCAAAGCAGCTCCAGGCCAAGGCAAAAGCTAAATGTGAAGAGGATGTCAGGGCAGAACTTCTTGGCTCCCCTAAGATGTCGGCTTCTAGCGAAGGTAATACTAAATAAAATCATGCAAGATTTTGAAATATTTTTGATGGGGTCAATATATCTGATAAGAAATTTAAATTTGGTTGTTAATTCCGTGAAGTGAGGCTTTTGTATTCTAGTAAATATGTACATGTTATGTTGGTCATTACTTTGAAAAGATATACAGACAGACCTCCAATATTTCTTTCCACCCTCTTGTAGTGAATACATGAAGAATTATATTGTATGTTAACAAGTGTTATCAGTGTGTGTTATCAAGCATGGTAAACACAGTGAAGGTTGGCTGCCATGGATCTCCAACACTTACTGTTCCTCACTTTGGTTGTACTTGCTGATAGATTGCTGTTGTCCATCTGACAGACTGCTGTTGTCCATCTGTTGATGTTATCTTCCTACCTGTATTGTCATCTAGTTCTTGCTCACCTGCCTTCAGCATGAATTTTAGTCAGTAGATATCAGTCAGTCTTGACCTCCTCAGAGAGGAGCTCTCCTCGAGCCTCCATGGCGTACTCATGGAGTTGCTGAGAAACACTTGTTACAGTCATTATAAATTATATAATGGCATCCCAGTTACCATATATTTTATATTCTTTTTCAAAATAAACAGCTCATGCTAATTCTGTCAGTAGTTCAGGGAAATTAACTTGCACCTACCGCTGCAGGCAGGAGTTGTAAACAACAACCGACACTTCAATCAACTCTCTCTACATCTTCAACTTTCATAACACTTCTGTATTTTTTGTTTGTTAAAAAAATTATGACCTATTTGTGTGTGGTGTGTGTGTGTAGGGGAGTTAAAGTGGAGGCGGGGGATAGCAGCGGTACAGTGACTAGTACACTTGCCTACTAGCCCAATGGTTATATGTTCAAATCTATATTGACATGGGGGTTTTAATACAATTAACCTTGACCGCCATGGTTGACTCAGCCTAAAATAAGTACCAGGGAATGTTCCTGGAAGTAAAGTCAGCCGGCGTACTGCATTGTCTTTATAGCAGTGGATGGTACTAGCTTTTACATCATGCAAGTCTTCAAACATTGCCCATTAAGAAAACACTGCCATGTGTAGGCACAGAATCACTAATACATGTTTGAAGATAGGTCTGCACACTTTGTCAGTCATGAATGGGCACAGGAAGTTATGAACATGCAAGGCAGAGCTGAACATTTGGCACTCCAGAAGAAATCCATTGATGCCAGCACTTGCATTACCTAGATACCCAGTCCAGTGTTATACCTGTTTTCTTTCTTTCTTTCTTTCTTTCTTCTTTCTTTCTTTCTTTCTTTCTTTCTTTCTTTCTTTCTTTCTTTCTTTCTTCGGATTGATTCATAATCATCAAGTACCATCTCCACATTGATGGTCGGCTGTAAAAGTCTCCAACACCCTATGTCCTGCCTTTGTTATAGTGCATTCAGACAGGCTTTCCCTGTCCTCCTGGTCTTGATATTGCTTGCCCATATGTAACATGTCTTGCAGTTAATTGCTTCGCTTCTGCTTTTCTCTGGAACACATTCTTTAACAAGGGGCTTCAGAAAGATGATTAAAATATAAGTACAGGATCCCTTTCCCACGCTTTGGGTCTGAATGGGTTTGTGGTGCTAGCTCCCATATGTGTATAGACCAGTCAGCACCCGGTGGGTGATGGGGTCATGTATCACCTGGCCTACTTTACTGAACATTTCTCATGTCCACTTTAGCCTGGGAAGCCCAAGCCAGTCTTTAAAACTCTCTCTCGTTACCACCCCCTACCCCTTGGAAACCACAGTCTCCCACGGCTGTCTGTGTAAGAGTGTCAAGGTGAAATTCATGTTAGTATCACAGCCTGGGATTCTGAGATAAGTAGCACATTTCTTTTTCAAATTTTCATTTTGTCTTCATTGTTCTCATTTTCCCATCTTTTCATTCTTCTCATCCAGTTCTTATGCCTTAATGTTGTAAATAAAACCATGAAGGATAAAACCATAAGGAAAGATGAGATAGAAAATTCTATCAAGAAAATGAAACATGGTAAGACTTTAGGGCGTGACAATATTCCTGTAGATATATATAATGTCCTTGAAGAACTTGGCATATAGGAAACAACAAAGATCCTGAATAAGAGACACATGAGAAATCCACTAAAAAATCTGCTGATCAATTTCACATGGCTTAAAACCCAGGAACTAGGTATTGAAGATACATTTTCAGAAACAATTGCAGTCACTGGAGGGTCTGCCCCATGATTATACATTGTGTTTTGTGTATATATTTGTTTGCTCTTGAAGGCTAGTTGCCTCAGCGTCCTGTGTTTTCTGTAATTGTGTTCTGTAAAGCTGCATTACTTTGTGTTATTTTATATTGTTTAAAACTCTCAGCCTCAATGAGGAATTGAACACATAACCACCAGATCAGCAGACAGCATGCTAGCCACTGTGGCGGCTCACTTTCAAAATGATAACTGTTGATTAAATACTGACAAGACAGTTTTTTATCATTTCATAAGGTCTGCGGGAGAGAAAGAAGCCTCCGGAGGATGAGGATATAAACACAATACTTCAACATCACCATAGAATGCAGGAGAAGCTGGCTGAAGAGATGCTGTTGCATGCTCAAGCTTTGAAACAAAATATGACAGATGCTGGACGGGTGGTCAGGCAGGACACCAGGGTAAGTCTAAACCAGTGTTATTATGTAGACATACTGGGTGGGTTGTGAGGCAGGACAGTGTAGACTTTTGTTGTTATGTAGACCTGCTGGGTGGGTTGTCCAGCAGTACACCAGGGTAAGTGTAGACTTTTGGTGTTATGTAGGGATGCTGGGTGGGTTGTGAGGCAGTATACCAGGGTAAGTGTAGACTTTTGGTGTTATGTAGGGATGCTGGGTGGGTTGTGAGGCAGTATACCAGGGTAAGTGTAGACTTTTGGTGTTATGTTGGGATGCTGGGTGGGTTGTGAGGCAGTATACCAGGGTAAGTGTAGATTTTTTGGTGTTATGTAGGGATGCTGGGTGGGTTGTGAGGCAATATATCATGGTAAGCGTAGACATTTGTTGTTATATAGGGATGCTGGGTGGGTTGTGAGGCAGTACATCAGGGTAAGTGTTGTCTTTTGTTGTTATGTAGAGACGCTGGGTGGGTCGTGAGGAAGTTCACCATGGTAAGTGTAGACTGTTGTTGTTATGTAGACATGCTGTGTGGGTTGTGAGGCTATACACCAGGGTAAGTGTAGACTTTTGTTGTTATGTAGATATGCTGAGTGGTTGTACTTTTGTTGTTATCTAGGGATGTCAGGTAGGTTGTGAGGCATTACACCAGGGTAAGTGTAGACTTTTATTGTTATGTAGATATGCTGAGTGGTTGTGAGGCAGGACACCAAGGTAAGTGTAGACTTTTATTGTTATGTAGGGATGCTGGGTGGGTTTGTGAGGCAGTACACCAGGGTAAGTGTAGACTTTTGGTGTTATGTAGGGATGCTGGGTGGTTGTGAGGCAGTACACCAGGGTAAGTGTAGACTTTTGGTGTTATGTAGGGATGCTGGGTGGTTGTGAGGCAGTATACCAGGGTAAGTGTAGACTTGTTATGTAGGGATGCTGGGTGGGTTGTGAGGCAGTACACCAGGGTAAGTGTAGACTTTTGGTGTTATGTAGGGATGCTGAGTGGGTTGTGAGGCAGTACACCAGGGTAAGTGTAGACTTTTGGTGTTATGTAGATATGCTGGGTGGGTTGTGAGGCAGTATACCATGGTAAGTGTAGACTTGTTATGTAGGGATGCTGGGTGGGTTGTGAGGCAGTACACCAGGGTAAGTGTAGACTTTTGGTGTTATGTAGGGATGCTGAGTGGTTGTGAGGCAGGACACCAAGATATGTGTAGGCAAGTATTACATTCAACAGCTGTGGTGTGCGATTGCATGACAGGGTAAGTATAGGCAAGTGTTGTTATGTAGAGATGCTTGGTGGGCTGTGAGGCAAGACATCACGGTCAGTTTAGACAGTCTTGTTGTTGCTTGTTTATATGAGTGTCAAATTTCTCATGCCTGCTGGATTAGCTTGATGTGAGACTACAACTTTGATGTGTTTAGCAACTTTTGCTATAGAAGACTGAAACTAGGCTGAATGTTAGATGCATAATAATATATAACATTGTTTACTCGATTACAAGAAATATGCTGAGGAACAAAGGATGAGGGAGAAGAGCGACTAATCCCTACCAGGTGTGGCCAGAGAAGCATATTGTAAAGAATCCTCCAGATATGTTGTGTCAGCTCTGATATAAGCCAGGGTGCCCTTGAAGAGGTAGATGGCTTGCATGCTTCAGTATACGCCACAGCTACTGGTAGGGTCTCCCGTGTTGGACAGGGATAGGAAAGAGAGACATAAATCTGCTGCCTTGTGGGTAGATTGGGGACTGTCAAAGCCTAGGGAAAGCAACCCCGAAAAAATGCTTGTCGAAGTCAGGTGAACTGAGCCACAGACTTGATGAGACGAAACAGTGAAATGCAATTCACTAGATGATAAGCCAAGATTCTCCTGGATGAATGAGTAGTTGTGGAACAAATGGCAGGGTTTGTCCCAGATGGATAGCAGGTGACTTTGCTACCCCAACTGATTAATACCCCCTTATGTCCTACTATGTACCTGTGTGTTACCAGGGCCCTTAAGGTAAGCAAAGAATAGTTAACACTGGTTTGGAGGAAGCCACAAGGAGTATCTGATTAACTTTCTTTCACCTAGGAAAATCTCGAGAATTCCACCTTCTATGAATAAGAAAAGACAGCAGAGGTGTAGAATGAATGAAATATTATATTATTAATATTTGTCCCCCACAGTGAAGGGGCCATCCCAATGTTATCTAAAGAAGCAGAGAAAGCATAATAAGTGAGAAGCAGTGAGTTGTGGAATAATCACAATATCGTTTAACAACAACAAAAAGCATCAAAAATACCAGAAACCATAACAATATAAAAAGTAAAATAAAAAAAAATTATAAAGTAGATTTAAATAATAGTAAAACCAGTGCTGCTAAACACAGAAGCTAACAGAGACAATATATAGCACATATGGGCATATATAAAACAATATTTAGATGCCCTAGCAAAAGATGCAGCTATAAAAGTGGCCTTTACAGCACTTAAGAAAATATTCAGAAAATAAAATCAGTCAAGTGAACAACAATAGTAATGTGAGAGTGTTTTAATCAATATTAAAGATCAAAGGAACAGATGGGCTGAATAATTTGAGGAACATCAGAGTAGACCAGTCCCAAACAACCCTCCTGATACTGAGTCGGTAGAAGTGGAGCTGGATATTAACTGTGAAAAACCATCTAAGGTATAAATAAGAAAAGCCACCAAACTACTGAATGATGGAAAAGCTGCTGGTTCAGATAATATCCCAGCAGAAGCTATTAAAGCCAATATGGACACCTCAGTCGAACTGCTGCACTTATTATTTAGCAGTCTGGACATTATACAGAACTTTAAGAAAGAGATAAACACATGTACTTTGGTCACATAATGAGAAGGGCATTGGAGAACATTGTGATGCCTGGACAGATCAGCTGTAGAAAAAATAGAGGCAGGCTGAGAGAAGTCATGCTTGATGGTCTAAGACAGTGGCATGAAGGAATTTCACCAATAGAACTGATCCAGAGCATCAATGATCAAGATCTGTAGAGAAGCGTGAACAAATATACCACTTTACCAGTCACTTAATGATGAAAAGAGAGGCGTTAAGAAGCCACCTCAGAATTTAACCAGGATGAGTTAAAACTGGGATATTGGTGTTTGTCCATCAAGAATGATGATGACCATTCATGTCATTCAGTGGGGTTCAAAGTATGGAGCAGTGAGTTCTAAGATGGCTGGTAAGGCCTATTTTGGCTCAAAATGTTCTTTGACAATGTGGGCAAAGAATGCTTGACTTTCCAGGAGGAGGATCTCCTATAGTGTTTTTTCTATCCAGTTCTTTTTTCTCAGCTCTTGCAGTCCTGTTTGCTTCACTTTTTGCTTCACAAGTGAAGCAAAACTGAGATATTATAATATTTATTTATTACAGTATTGTTACACAGTAGTCCACTGTCTAAACTGTATCCCTTGTGCCTTTCAGAAAATCGTTGACAGCCAACGTTTGGCTGATATTAACATGGGCAAACTTAAGGTGGAGAGTGAGCGACTTGAAGCCCATACAAAGTCATGCTCATGGTGGATTTGGGTCATGCTTGTTGTTGTCATCATGACTTTTATTTCTATGGTCTTGTTTATGAGAATATTTTCAAAATAAATTGCTGATATCATTTATTATTTGTTTTGTTTGATGTAATAATGAATGTGAAAGCTTTTGGTATTGGTCACTGTTAATAATTTACTCTTCAGTAGTGTATTGGTGCAGTTTGTGTTGTAGGCAGGGACTAGTCCTAGCAGAGCTAGTGAACATCACAGTTATAATTATTTGTAGTCTGCTTCAAGAATATAGAACCAGGTGATTAAATGACATGGGAGAAGGGCTTCCAGAATCATCCTTGTTAATGTAGTGATCTGTTCAAAGTGCTCATGTGACATATCTTGTGGATGTTGACCGGGTTGTTAACCCAGGCTAAAACTGGCTACTACTAAAGCAGCATTTATTGTACATTGTAGCATTGATGATGACTGCAGAGGTAGCATGACAGGATGAGGCCTTGCATTGGCCAAGACTCTGGAGATACCCTCTGTGAATGTGACCTGTTCATAGACTGATTTCCGACCAGGCAAAAGTTCCAGCGATCGCTATGCCTCCCTGTAGATATGAAACTCACATAATGTTAGTGCACACCCTGCGGATTCCTGCATGTAGAAAGGAAAAGGAGAGGTCAGCAACAGTGCTCACGGAGATAATAGTTTGTTACCATGTCGAGAGGAAAGTGTCACCAGCCTCACCCTGATAAGTGCAGGCCTGTTTTAGGACTTGGGTGACCTGAATGTCAATGCATTAGGCTCAAGAGTTTGAACTCAAGTCTTCCAGATACCTTCCTACCAACCAGTCAGCCAGCCAGTCAACTAATGAGTCAACCAACCAGTCAACCAACCGGTCAACCAACCAATCAACCAACTAGTCAACCAATCTGTCAGTCAACCAGCCAGCATTGAGGAAGTATATGTAGCCAAGGGTTAGTATGCCAGATTCATACATCGTAGAACATGGCTCTAATCCCAGTCAAAGCAAGGAATGTTTATCTATCTGGGGGTGAAAAGAAGACTAATTTGTACACTTGTAAATGTTGCCTGTCATGTGAAGGTTGTCATGATCAACCCAAACCCCAGCTTGATTTACTAGGCATTTTTAGATTCAGCACTTTGCCATCACTTTTTGAGCAAGAAGTTTAAGAGCAAGCATGTTATCTATTCAGATATGTTGACCTCTGTATATAAAACAGACACACACAAAAAAAAGTTCTATAGCAAGAAGTTGCTGTGAGTAGGTCAAGTACTAGGACTCTCACATTATTTAGTCAAGAGTGCACTGAGGAATAGGTGGCCAGTCTTTCTTATTGTGTAGCAAACGTTGAGTACAGGCATCGGACCCTCACCCGACCATTCTCATGCTATTGTCAACATAATGTCCTAGCCATTACATAGTATGGCAACTGTTTATTCAAGCTTCCTCTATCCCTCAACCTGTCAGAATCTTTCTGACTTATACTAGCAAACATACTGTAATGATCATTTTTGAATGGCAGTTAGAAAGTTTCAGTGAAAGAGAATTGTGTGTTGTGTTTAATAATGCAAGATTACATTCAATATTTTGAACCCAGTATTTGCTGTGGAGCTGTGATTGTGCAGTGGCTAGCCTGCCTGCCCTTCTGTCAGGTGGCCATGGGTTCAGATTCGCATTGAAGGAGATTTATTAAATTGACCTGGTTTCTATGGTCGTTCTAGCCTAAAATGGGTACCAGGAATTGTCTTGGGAAGACAAGGTAGCCAGCATGATATTGAGTACATCTCCCCTCGAGTGTTGATTGGCCTCTCAAACATGGACTGTCACCAACTACCCAATACACCTCAAGATATGTAAGAAGCATCCTTTACTTTGACTGACTTTACAGTAATTCACAAGCTGTAGCCTCTGGACTACCAATCAAATTACTACTAATGAGGCTTTTATTTATGCTATAATATTGAGAAAGCTATGGTGATTGGGTGTTATGTTTTACAAATTAAAGAATGTTTTATAGATTGTCACTGGTGAACTATCACTGCCAAGACAATATTAGATGTTAAAGAAATTGTATTCTCTTCTTTTGCTTCTTGTTTTAATTATTTCCCTTTGTTTAGTTTTACAGCAGAAGAGATATGTATTTTCACATGACAAATTCTGATTTAAGTGTGTGACTGTTATAGCATTGTAAGGTGAGATGACAAGGTCCCTTCCTCATCACTGTATATTCCCATGACAAATTCTGAGATGTTTGTTTTGTCTGTACATATCCAATGGCCCTTTGGGTCACCTACCAACTTAGTCCTATGCACTACTGAGTATTAATTAAACGACGACTATCAATTGCTCTTCAAAGACTAAAACAACTGAATAAATTATGGAATGGGACAGACAGAACTACAAAAATTAGATTTTTAAGAGCTATCTTTCCCATTGCAACATACGCCTGCGAGACCTGGACACTTACTAAACAAGCTGAGCAGCGCATAAATGCCTTTGAATATAAATGTTATAGACGAGTTCTAAGAATACCTTGGGTAAAGAAAAGAACAAATGCATCAATATTTCAAGAGCTGAATATTGAAGAAGGTTGGCTGTTAAAAACGATAAAACAAAGAAAATTGAAATATTTTGGTCACTTGAAACGTTATGAAAGTTTGGAGAGAAAAATAATGGAGAGGTATATGTCTGGGAAGAGAGGAAGAGGAAGGCCAAAGAGAAGATGGGTGCAGGATGTGGCGGATGATCTCCAGTTGGGTGTATCGGACGCGGGACATTTTGCTTATGATCGAGAGGTTTTCCGGAAGGTTGTTATGGGAGCGAGGTTCTGCAAAGGACATGCTACTGAATGAATGAATGAACTATTGAGTAAGGACAGTACATATGCAGGGCTGTTGACTTTACCGTCTGCTCTCTGCTCAGCTTTGTGGAAGTATGTTGGCTTGGCCCTGGCTTTGAGTTTCTTGTTTACCTGTAGTCTCACAACATCCAATATAGCTGCTAGCTATTGTGGCACCTTGTGAATCCACCTTGTTTGGGGGTTACCTTACATGTGGACAGTACATGCTCAAGAATCTGCTTTTCTAGACATAGAGAACAGACTGCATGATCTGCACTGTTGGACTTTACCCAAGTGGCCAGACTAGTAGCTGATAGTATGATATTGTACAGCAATCTATCAATGAAACTTAGCCAAAAGGGTGCCTTATGTTGGTACATACCAGGAGCATTCTCAAGCTGCCTGCACCCTCAGAAACCTGTCTGTGATAAAAGAACAAGTACAGAAACCCTTTGACATGTCTTGAGGTGTATCGGGTATTAGCTGCTAGATCCATGTTGTTATAGACCAATCTGCACTTGACAGGTCATGTGGTCACTGTCACACCGGCCGCCTTCACTTCCCAAGACATTTCTTGGTGTTCATCTTAAGCTGGGTCCGTCTGGGAGCCCAGGTCCATGTTAATAATCTGCCTCAATGTGAATTGGAACCTACACCACCAGACTGGCATGTAAGTGTCTAGACCCTACAATATCATAGCTCCCCACCTGTAAATCATTAAAAAAAAGTTAGTTGCATGTCCTTTACAGGACATAGCAGTCAACCCCAGCATTGTTTGAGTGTTCGTAATTCCTGGGTAAGTTTACGTTCAGTAGTTTGCCATTGCTTTCTGAACAACCAGCACCCATACCATTTCATAAAAAAACCAAGCACAACTGTGTTTCGAATGCAGGTATGCAGGATTACCAGATGTGTCTGTAACTCCTTCACCACAGAGCCGGTAAATACATGCCTGTAAATAATACCTACTGATTATTTGTGTCGCTCAAAGTATTTACTCCATTGTGTGTATGTGTGTGTTCAGATGTATGTGTGCCACAGAGCCGGTAAATACATGCCTGTAAATAATACCTACTGATTATTTGTGTCGCTCAAAGTATTGACTCCATTGTGTGTATGTGTGTGTTCAGATGTATGTGTGCCACAGAGCCGGTAAATACATGCCTGTAAATAATACCTACTGATTATTTGTGTCGCTCAAAGTATTTACTCCATTGTGTGTATGTGTGTGTTCAGATGTATGTGTGCCACAGAGCCGGTAAATACATGCCTGTAAATAATACCTACTGATTATTTGTGTCGCTCAAAGTATTTACTCCATTGTGTGTATGTGTGTGTTCAGATGTATGTGTGCCACAGAGCCGGTAAATACATGCCTGTAAATAATACCTACTGATTATTTGTGTCGCTCAAAGTATTTACTCCATTGTGTGTATGTGTGTGTTTGTGTGTATATGTGTGTGTATGTGTGTATATGTGTGTGTATGTGTGTGTATGTGTGTATATGTGTGTGTATGTGTGTGTATGTGTGTGTATGTGTGTGTATGTGTGTGTATGTGTGTGTATGTGTGTGTTTGCTCTATTTTAACTCAAGTATAGTCCATTATTGTGCTACTTCTTCTAGTACCTTGGACTGGTTTGTGCATGTGGATTAGCTTTCCCTTTTACCAGTGTCCCTCGCTATCAGGCGAACCCACTCCAACTTCAGAGGTATTTATTGTATTAAAAAATAAGTGTATTCAGTGTAAATTGTGTATGAACAAAGTGTTGCCGCTTCTTCCTGTCTTTGTTTGTGTATTTACAATCTCTTGCCATTTGTTTGTTTATTTAGTCAGGGTGTTGCCATGCGTAGCTATTGGGTGACGTGTAATTATTTACCAAGTGGTGAAAAAATGTGATGATGATAATATTTACATAGTCAGTAAATATTGAATTTAATCAGTGTGGAATGCTTACAACTGAAATTATACAAATCGGTGGTGTCTAATCCTGAGGTGGCAGCAGGCTAATAGGTAATTGTTTCTGAAGTAAATCAAGGATGTAAGGTAAAACGGTGGACAGACAGTGAGGTAGGATATGTTGATAGAAACTATTTGTATTTAAGCCAGACAGTACAAGAAGAAGTGTTTTCAGGACAAAATACCAAAGACAAGTATATACAAGACAGTTTAACAATGAGAAATGTTTATAGGATAGTTTAACATAGAGAAATGTTTACTGCACAGTTTAACAAACTGACGTGCTTAAGACAGTTTAACAAAGAGAAGTGTTTACAGGACAGTTCAACAAAGGGATCTTTTTACAGGACAGTTTAGCAATGAGATGTGTTTACAGGACGGTTTAACAGTGAGAGGTGTTTACAGGACAGTTTAACTAAGAGAAGTTTACAGGACATTTTAACAAAGAGATTTGTTTACAGGACAGTTTAACAATGAGATGTGTTTACAGGACAGTTAAACAATGAGATGTGTTTACAGGACAGTTTAACAATGAGATGTGTTTGCAGGACAGTTTAACATTGAGATGTGTTTACAGGACAGTTTAACAATGAGATGTTACAGGACAGTTTAACAATGAGATGTGTTTACAGGACAGTTTAACAATGAGGTGTGTTTACAGTACAGTTTAACAATGAGATGTGTTTACAGGACAGTTTAACAATGAGATATGTTTACAGTACAGTTTAACAATGAGATGTGTTTACAGGACAGTTTAACAATGAGATATGTTTACAGGACAGTTTAACATTGAGATGTGTTTACAGGACAGTTTAACAATGAGATGTGTTTAGAGGGCAGTTTAACAATGAGGTGTATTTACAAGACAGTTTAACAATGAGATGTGTTTACAGGACAGTTTAACAATGAGGTGTGTTTACAGGACAGTTTAACAATGAGATGTGTTTAGAGGGCAGTTTAACAATGAGGTGTATTTACAAGACAGTTTCACAATGAGATATGTTTACAGGACAGTTTAACAAAGAGAAATGTATTTAGTTTCAGTGATGGTTATTATTATTATTGTTTGAAATTTTATTCGTAAAAATCAAGTGTGCGTATACATGGTGTTCCTGTATGCTGCCATTTGTTTGTGTATTTTGTCTGTGGTTTCATTTGTATGTTTTGGGTGACATAGAAACATTCCAGATAATTGTAATGATGATAATATGATAATAAATATGATTTTGATAATTTTAAAATTTGCACGTTGACTTTCACAACTCTTGATGGAAAAAGAGAGAGGGATAGTACCTCACGGTGAGTGGCAGCCATATCCCAAGGGATAGATCAGGATCCTATAAAGTATTTGGTTCCCATCTCTTTACCTAACATGTTTTTACCTAGCTCATGTATGGCTCCACGAATACCGCTTGTGTACGGTGGTGGCCACACCCAAAGAACCGTCTTGGCTGACTGGCTAAACTACATGCTTGAAGTAAGGGTAATATCCTACTAAGGGAACGTCAATCCCTTGTACACAAAAGACTGGGATGGTGAAGAAGGCGGATGAATCTAAATAGATCAACGGCTTCGAAAGGGAAACAGCAGAGTGTGGCACACATTCAGGACTTGATAGTGAACATGGCTGGCCATCGTGGAAGAGATTGGGACCTCACGATGTAATATCCCAAAGATAGCCATGGTAAATCAACAACAAGACAAGTAGGAAGATAACATCAAGAGATGGACGAACATCAGCCTGACAGAATTTACAGTCAGGGCGAGAGACAGACAGTGTTGGAGATCCATTGCAGCCAACATTCATTGTGGAGACGGCACCTGATTGATTGATTGAAAGCAATACAAACTTGATAGTAAAAGAAGAAGAAGAATCCCACACTTAGATAACAAGAAGACACGGGTCAGTATATTCGGTCAGACGAGAAATTCAAAATTGTCAGGGATGAAAGTTCAAAGAGAGGAACACAATCTCTGCGTGATGCTGTTTTACAAAGAATGGGCTGACAGAAAAGCACGGAATAAACTGAGACCAAACCCATCAAGGGAAACGCAGGATACGCAATGACAGTTGCCACTTGGTGCAGTACTCCGTGTTTCTTATTTGTATTTTATATAAGGTGTTGCCGTGCCTATCTATATTGTCTTCTTTGAGTCTTTACAAGCGTAACTGTGTGTACATGGTCTTGTTTATGTCTTTTCAAGCTTAGCTGTTTGGTTTCGTTGTGGTGTATGACATTTGACCTCATGCTGACACCTTGCCGTCCTGACAGATGATGGTGTTACATTGTGCTTCAAAAAAGGCATAATAACTACAGCCCATGGCGAATGTGACCTCTCCATAGCACAAAGCCTGGGATAAATTGAAGAGACCATGTGTTGCCCATGCATCACGATCCCCCTCTCAGCCTGCCTTGTTTATTGCAGAGGAAAGGTAACACAAATACATCTGGAATAAGACAAGCTGCAGATGCTACTGTATCAGCAAAGCAATGCTCTAACTGTCCGCCTGTCGGAGCGTTGATCTTAAACCAGTTGCCGACCTAGTCTGCCCTGCCACGACATTTAGTCTAAGTTGCATTTCCTCACACCAGGATGAGGTTTTAACCCTCCCAATTGCGCTCCTCCGCACGTAGCCGTTGGTGCAATGTGGGTTGTCGGTTTGGTAAGCGCCGCTCAACATTTGGCGCTAACAGAAAGCAGGTTTGACCTCAAGCACATCAGTTATTATTTTGGTTGAGTCATACAGAGTTCTGACGTTAACGTTTTCAACGGTTGGATTAAAAGGATGTGAAATAATTACTATCTGAGACAGAGAAGGTGGGTGTTTGGTAAACTGGAATATGGTGTGTTAACTTAGTAATTAGGAGTGAGGCAGGGGATGTGTGCTCTCTCCCCTGATATTCAATATCTACATGGACAAAATTTCCAAAGAAGCAAGTCTCGACAGAACAGATTCAGAAAATTTAGAACTCTTTACTTCAGATGAAACAACTGACCCACAGGGAATAAATGAACTTCTATTTGCAGACGATCAGTGCCTGTTTTACAGCGATGAGGGCAGACTACAAAATCATATTACTAATCTGAGTTCAACCTGCAGCAGATACAATATGAGTTTAAACACAGCCAAACCGAAGTAATGCAAGTTAGCAGATCGCCAGGCCCACTAAGTATATAGATAAATAGCAAAACTCTGAAACAAGTTAAAGAATTCAAATACCTTGGAAGTATTATCACAGAAGATGGCAGATTGGACAGAGAAATTGAAATCAACTATCACCCTTACTGAAACATTCACACATACCCATGTCCGCAAAACGACAGATAATAAACTGCATATTCACACCAACCCTATGCTACCAATCTCAAACCTGGACTTTATTCAAATTACATCTTCACAAAATCAACACCTGCGAAATGAGATGCCTGAGGAGAGCTGCCAACTTAACAATCCGAGACCGAGTAAGAAATGCTACTATCAGACAGACTGTGGGATCAACACCTTGTGCCACATTTATTGAATGACAGAAGATCAAGTGGTTTGACCATGTCGTTAGAATGCAACATCAGCAACTACCATCACTGGCCTTACATCAAAGATCATCTGCGACGAGACCACGAGGACGTCCAAGAAGAAAATGGATTGACGACATCAGAGACATTGTACAACCACACGGAATGACACTATCCAGTGCCGCCCACTGGGCGCTGGAACGCAAATTATTCCTCCCCACGACGCTTGACGGCAGAAGTGGAAGATGATGATGAACTTAGTAATGTTTTAGGACAGTATGGGTGAAAATAATGACTGGAACATTTAATGACGATTATTCAGCCAAAATTCAAGTCTGTGTGAGGTATTTACCTTGCAAATAAACATTAAAGAAAAATTTGACCCCCGGTTATTCTTGTCTGGGGCGATGTTGAATCTGCGTCTTTTCTTCAACGGGCTAATCCTTTGTTCTTCTAGCATTGCTACCAGCCAACTTACTTGGTTTCATTTTGTTCATATCTGTTCTATTTTTTTTTATTTTTTTAAATTACATATCCTTTACAGGACGTCACAGTCAACCCCAGCATTTTTCTGTGTTTGTGATTTCTTGGCAAGTTTTACGTTTGCCATTGCTTTCTGAACGACCGACACTCATACCATTTTATGACAACCAAAGCAAAACTGTCTGCTGCCAAATGACCCACAGCTGTGTTTCGAACGCTGACTGCGGGATTACGAACTACGCTCGTAGCCCTTTCGCCACAGAGCAGGCTCCTCTAGTTGAGGGTACGTAATATACGACATGAAGCGGTTATTGCCGCGTGGGTGAGTTGTGGGACATGTGAGCCGGCCGCTCAGACAGCAATGGCAAACTGCTGAGCATAATCTTACCAAGACATCAACAACAGCCGTAAAATGCTGGTGTTGAAAACGATGTCCTGTAAAGGAAATGCGAAAAAAAGTCTATTTTTAGCATAATTTTATACATACGGGATTGATTTGTCGAAACAATGCTGAATCATCTGAATGGGACCTCGCAATTGAGATCGAACCCCAGTCCTTCACGACGGTAGGCGTATGTTCTTTAGCGCTACACGGTTATACCAGGCAGGCAGATATCCTAGGCATGTCAGCACCGCACAGTGCTACGGTATCTGTGTAAACCTGGCCTTAACTAACTTACCTATGGAACCAGCCTGTAATTACTAGAGATATAGGTTATCAGGTCATGGCATTTTCTACTAACAGTCTGGTTGATTGATTGATACCATATGAGTGGAAGGAGTTAATTTTAGCGGCTTCATTAAACTGGTCGTGCGAGTTTCCCACCTACCCCCTCCGCTGTGCCGACGCCCAAGCCAGATATTGAAAACGAAAATAGAGAAACGGAAACTTTGTTGAGAATACAGGGAAACGTGTAAGCTTAGTGTGTCGAGTGCTGGGGCGGGTTTCTGCTCGTGATTACGGCGCAAATGTGAGTGGTTTCCAGAAATAATTATAGTTAACAACCGTTTCTGTTGAGAACAGAAGAAAGGTTTAGAAAATTCATCTATAAAATGCATTGTTAACAAAATGTTATATGTCCTTTGCAGGACATTGCCACTTGTTGGTTTTCTGGAACTTGTTACTTTCAATATTTTATCATTGCTTTCTGAACGAGAAGTCAAGGTTTAAGTCCAACTGACCGGCGTAGAAGTTGATCAATTAACGCTTCTAAAGTCTTCGTCACATAACATGGCTTATGGTTGCACTCTAAAGTCTTCGTCACATAACATGGCTTATGGTTGCACTCTAAAGTCTTCGTCACATAACATGGCTTATGGTTGCACTCATACATTACTGGGTATAGACATCTTCTTCTTCTTCTTCTTCTTCTTCTTCTTCTTCTTCTTCTTCTTCTTCTTCTTCTTCTTCTTCTTCTTCTTCTTCTTCTTCTTCTCATTATTAGTCGTTATTTCTCAAAAGGTATTAACAGATTAAAAGACATACGACATTGGAGATTGGTTTGACATACCACATTGGACATCGGATTGGTTTGACATACGACATTGGACATCAGATTGGTTTGATATCAAGCAAGAAGTCCGTCATGACTGTATGCTGTCACCCTGTTTGTTTAACCTGTACGCCGAAAATATAATGAGAAATGTTAGAGATGATATAACCAGGGAGCAATATGATGCCTTAAATATCGGTGGTCATGAAATACCAGAGAATCGATATGCTGATGATACAGTATTACACATAATGGTATAGAAAACGTAATAACCTCAACGCAAAGAAATAGTGAAAATAACAACTTATATCGTAACACAGCAAACACAAAAATAATGCATACATATAAAACTATTATGGAGAAAGAAATATATGTTAATGAGGAAAGATTGGAGGTGGTGGAAAATTTCGAATATCTTGGGTCATAACAATGGTGACACTATGAAAGAAATTAAACGACGACTGTCAAATGCTTTTCGAAGACTAAAACAACTGAATAAATTAGGGAGTGGGTCTGATAGAACTACAAAACTTAGATTTTGAAGAGCATGCATCTTTCCCATTGCAACATACGCCTGTTAGACCTGAACACTTACTAAACAAGCTGAACGGCGAATAAATGCTTTTGAATATAAATGTTATAGACGGGTTCTAAGAATATCTTAGGTAAAGAAAAGAGCAAATGCATCCATACTTCAAGAGCTGAATATTGAGGAGGGTTGGCTATTAAAAACGATAAAACAAAGAAAATTGAGATATTTTGATCACTTGAAACGTCATGAAAGTTTAGAGAGAACGATAATGGAGGGGTATATGCCTGGGAAGAGAAGAAGAGAACGGCCAAAGAGAAGATGGGTGCAGGATGTGGCGGATGATCTCCAGATGGGTGTATCGTCCGCTGGACACCATGCTTGTGATCGAGAAGTTTTCCGGAAAGTTGCTATGGGAGCGAGGTTTTGCAAATGACATGCTACTGAATGAATAAATGAATGAATGAAGTCAAGAATGACAGGTCAACATTTTTAGTCCAGCTGTCCGGTGTAGGGGTTGAACTCCTTACCTCGGCATCAGCACACTGGATGTTTAAGAACGCGGGTTCTTATCCATTCGGCCATGCGGACCTACGAAGAGGCCAATGAAAGTATAACATTATACACAGCCATAAATAAGAAAGCGACACACATTATTCGTTGGTCATATAATGAGAAGAGAGGCATTGGAGAGTGTTGAGTTGACTGGAAATGTCAGCAGTAAGGGAGGCATACAGAGAAATGATGCTTAATGGTTTAAGACAATGGCGTCGAGAAGCTGATCCAGAACACCAAAGGCTGAGATATGTGGAAAGATGTGAACACTTAGACTACGCCATTTTCCAGGGAATATGATGATGATAAATCCGATATACAAGTATAATAATTATTTTACTTCCTGAAGACAATGGTTATACAGATTTCATAGAGGGGAGCTTCTCGCAACTTCACGAGCAAGTATAGACACTTACCATGGGGTCAGTTGTTCGTCCCGAGAATGTGGAACCAAGAAACACCAAAACATAGTTTAGGTATAGCCAGACTGTCTATCATTACGGCGTATATGTACCACTCCTGCAATAACTGAAGAAGGCAATCGGTTCTTTTGAACGTAAATGTTACAGAACAAATCTTAGAATATCGTCGACCAAGAAGAAGGAAAATGCTGAGAATCAACAACATGCGAACATCGAAGGAAATTGGCTCATAAGCAGCGTCTTGTCCCGGAAGCTGGTATACTTTGGCGGTAGTAAACGTCACAGTAGTTTGGAAACATTGTCAGGTCTTAGTCAGATGTGACTGAGCCACGGTATTTCAGTAGACGGTACTACCTGCTTTCTGTTAGCTGCCGAATGTTGGGTGGCGCTCACCAAACCCGGCAACCCACATTGTGCCAATGGCTTCGGGCGGAGTAGAGCAAATGGGAGGGTACAAGCCTTACCCTAAGGCAGATGTCACCGAACTACGGCCCTTGGGCCGTAGTCATTTCATCCTGTCCGCCGACGGTTCTCGAACTTGCTTGGTATTACGTATGGGACACGAGACGTTGTGATACAATTTAAATGTAAATATCATATTTAGAATAACAGGAGATCTTCACACGTGCGCTGACCTCCTGGCTGCTATATGTCTTAAATTTACCATTTTCAATTATAAATTATTGTATCCAGATTTTCTTGTTTATTGTAATGCCTGCTTATTTCGCGCCATCCCAAGTCCTTCCCCGGCTCGTGGTAGCGTCACCTACGCTCTGACGTTACCATAGTTTCCCCACACACACACACACACACGCGCGCGCGCACATCTTTTCCTCCCCCAGATGCGTCCGGCTGTCAACACATGTCCGATGCTCCAGGCAGTGAAAGGTAAGTGAACTACAAGTGTGAACAGAGGTAATAAAGTAGCAAACATAGCCTAAAAATGCTAGCCTTGTAAATAGAAGTTTCGAGTTATTAAGAAAATATTATCCCCAGCTCAAAAGGATACCCCAGTCAAGGTGTTAATCGAGCTGGTCTCTAGACCAGTGTTTCTCAACCTTTCTGCTGGAGCAGATCCTTACGCAAATGTATACGTTGCTTAAGGAACTCTCTGCGATGATCCAAGTGTCTGTCCTACTTTATGTCATAAACCAGATGAATAGAAATGTTGCATTTAGGTGATTTCGGACTCTTTCGGTGGAACACCTGGCTGCCACTCGCGGAACCCCAGTTGAAAAACTGCTCTAGGCTGTTTATTTAGGCCGGCCCTATTTATACATTTTGCAAACCTTATTATGAGATATATTATATTACCTAAGGTACCTATGAACTTTATATGTACCTTTGGTGAGCCATTGCTTCACCAGTGACCCCCAGTCCTCTGCTTTTCTTGTGATTCAAAAGGATTTTAATTGTTTCTTATTCAATGTCTTTTTCATTTTCAGATCCCGTGTACTTCACCCTTCATTATGGCTACTAAGAAAGGAAAATTGGACGCCGAGTGTCGCGTTTTCAATGAAGAATGTGGAGTAAAATACTTCTTTGTTGAAACAAAGGACCAGAAAACCAGTTGCGTAATATGCAGCGAAAGTGTTGCAGTTTTGAAAGAGTACAATCTTCGGCGTCACTACGAAATAAAACATCTATCAACAAGTTCAATGTTTTCTGGAAAGTTGCGCTCTGAGAAATATGAGTCCACGAATCTGTCACTCGTACAAGTTACAAAATAGTGCACAAGATGGCAAAACGAGGAAAACCGTTTACTTATGGCAAGTTCATCAAAGAGTGTATGATGGAAGCAGCAAATGACTTGTGTCCTGAAGAAAGCCGATTTGTTCGGAACTATCAGCCTTTCGGCAAGTTCAGTTGCGCGAAGAACAGAAGAACTTTGAGAGAACATAGCGCTACAGATGCGTGAGAAAACTAGGAACTAGTTATGGTATTCTCTCGCGCTGGATGAGTCTACTGATCTCTCAAGTACGTCACAACTTCTCGTGTTCATTTGTGGTGTCAATTGGGACTTTCAGATAACGGAAGAGTTGGCATCCGTTTGCAGCATGCATGGGACAACTTCTGGAAAAGACATTTTCATGGAGGTGCAAAACGTTTTGCAAGACTATAACCTTCAGTGGAATCAGCTTCGAGGTGTTACAGTTGAGGGAGGAAAAAACATGGCTGGAGAGAGGAAGGGTCTTATGGGGCAGATCAGGATTCAGTTGGAAGATTTGCAAATTTCGGGCGCTCTGTTCATACACTGCATCACACATTAGCAACAAACACTCTATGGAAAAAAAAAAAAAATAAATAAAACCTTAGATATTTCTTGTGTGCTAGAACCAGTCGTTTCTGCTGTGAACTTCATTCGGGGACATGCACTCAATCACCGTCAGTTCCAGGCCTTTCTTGAAGAAATTGATTCTGAATTCTATGACTTGCCTTATCACTCATCAGTGAGGTGACTCAGCTGCGGTAAAGTCCTGTTTCGTTTTTACAAGCTCCGAAACGAAATATGTGTCTTGTAATATATAAATGACTTGTTGAAAGAGAAGCACAGAGAATGAAAACTTGTCGAATTTTACCACTGCTTACCTGATGTTGAGTTTCCGAAAGTGAAGAAATTTGCCGCTGGTATGGCATCAGTGATTGGAACAACTTATGTCTGTGAGCAAACATTTTCAAAAATGAAATATGTAAAGTGAACACATCGAACGAGATTGACCGATGAAGATTTGAAAGTAATTCTCTTGATTGGAATTCCAACGAAACGTCGATGATATCTTGAAAGCCAAATATCAGTTTCACAAATCTCACTAACCCCTTTTGCTGCTTAGTTTGTGAGATTCGGATATGTGCACACTAGGTCTGATGTGACTATCTGTTTGCTAACGTCACCTTCTTTAATAAAAAATGTTTTTAGTAAATACATATGTTGGTTGTCTTTGTTTGTGTGTGTGTGTGTGTGTGTGTGCGTGCGTGCGTGTGTGCGTGTGTGCGTGTGTATGTGTGTGTGTGTGCGTGTGTATGTGTGTGTGTGTGTGTGTGTGTGTGTGTGTGTGTGTGTGTGTGTGTGTGTGCATTTCACGCCACTCACCCATGATTAACTTATTTTTTCGTCTTTTTTCCCCAAAAGCTTTCGTTCTGGCTTGCAAGTATTGTTAAAGTTAGTTGCATATCCTTTTACAGGACGTTTACAGTCAACACCATCATTTGCTGTTGTTGTTGATGTCTTGGCAAGCTTACGTTCAGTACTTTGCCATTGCTTTCTGAACGACCGGCACCCATATCATAGCGTTAAAAAAACATAGGGCAACGCGATCTGCTGCCAAATCGCTCGCAGATGTGTCTCGAACGCGGGTATACGGGATTACGAACCGCGTCCGTAAGACTTTTTCCACGTAGACCGGCACAAGTATTGTACAGAATGAGTGTGCAGCCCGCACTCGTCATTTTTTCAGTTATCCAGCCCGCCGTGAAAAAAAATTTGGTTATACCTGCCCTAGGGCGAGGAAATGCAATATAAAGACTAAATGTCATGCAGGGCAAATGGTCTAGGAACGAAGCTCTGACAGGTGGACAATTAGAGCATTGCTTTGCTGATCCGGCAGCTTCTGCAGCATGTCTTATTCCAGATGTTTCGGTGTTTCCTTTCCTCTGGAGTAAACTAGCTAGGCTGCATGGGCAACACATGGTCTCTACAATTCAGTGCAGGCTGTGTGCCTGATGTATAACTCCATCACTGGTCTTCTCCCGCCATTGGTTGTAGTTATTATGCCTTGTTTGAAACACAATGTCACAAACTATCGTCTGTCAAGACGGCAAGATGTCAGTACAGGTTTGGAAAGAACAATAATGAAAGGCTTCGTCTTTGGAAGAAGAGACAGAGGTTGCGCAACACGAAGATGGACACGGCGACATCGCAGAGACCCAGGGCTTGTACGTGATCTAGGCAAATAATCGAGAGGCTTTTCTATGAGTCCTAATGGTTCACGACCAGCTACTTGATCATTTGAGACCATTGCTGTTGTCTGTCTGATGTTTTATTTTTTTGTGGCTGATGAATATAGGAGGGTTACCCAAGGGGTCGACGCCGTGAATGGGTTAGAATTGTAATTTCATCTCGGACACAAAACCCTTTGCGATACCAAGAAAGTGCTAATGCACTGTGTGTGTTCACTCTTTCTTTCTTGCTCTCATATGTCTATATCTGTCTATGTGTTACCCAAGGGGTCGACGCCGTGAATGGGTTAGAATTGTAATTTCATCTCCGACACGAAACCCTTTGCGATACCAAGAAAGTGCTAATGCACTGTGTGTGTTCACTCTTTCTTTCTTTCTATGTCTATATCTGTCTATGTGTGAAAGAGAAAGAGAGATGTGGAAAGGGATATAATTGTAGACTGCCAATACCTTGCTACCAGCAAATTTAACTTGGTATCCTTCACGAGTCACTGGTCCTACGGAATTACTCATTAAATTCTGTTGTGAATACAACAGTGGCAGACTTAATCTGTCAAAAGGACGAGGTTTCCAGGCGTCCCAGCTTGGGGATAATACAAGCCAATTCAACAATAGACCCTATCTAGCCAGGGAGAATATTGCTGGCGCTTTCTATTGCTACCGGCACATAACCATAATCTGACTCCGTGGTATGCATATTGCCAATTTCTCGTCTTCGACAAGGAGGACATTCTTGAACATACAGCGCAGGCCAGAGTCATTGCTTTATTAATTAACTCTGTGAATACCTTCTTATACACCCTGTGTCTGTCTACATGTCAGAGTAAGTTCACAGGTTTCACTGCTGTTGGTAAATTTACAGTTACTGATTTTTGACACCTTCGATGTGTCCTCTCTGGGCATTGAGCTGGAGTCTGTTGAGAATTAAATACCTAAAAACCGTGGGGGGGAAACATTACCAGTCTATGCTTCATCCTAGCATTATGTTTGTGTTAAGCTGAATCATAACCTGGTTAGATCCTGATATACTTCTCCGCAAATGTGAAAAACTAATCCGATTGATTTCTTGGAGAGGGAAGGAGCGCTCTACAGCACAGTCCCCGTGGTACTAAGGTAATGAGTCGGGAGCAAACCAACCTCACTCCGATAGTATGTACACCAACCTCACTCCGAAATATGCGAGTATGTACACCAACCTCACTCCGATCGTATTTACACCAACCTTACTCCGATAGTATGTACACTAACCTCACTCCAATAGTATGTACACCAACCTCACTCCAATAGTATGTACACTAACCTCACTCCGATACTATGTACACCAACCTCACTCCGATAGTATGTACACTAACCTCACTCCAATAGTATGTACACCAACCTCACTCCGATATATGCGAGTATGTACACCAACCTCACTCCGATAGTATGTACACTAACCTCACTCCAATAGTATGTACACCAACCTCACTCCAATAGTATGTACACCACCCTCACTCAGATAGTATGTACACTAACCTCACTCCAATAGTATGTACACCAACCTCACTCCAATAGTATGTACACCAACCTCACTCAGATAGTATGTACACCAACCTCACTCCGATACTATGTACACCAACCTCACTCCGATAGTATGTACACCAACCTCACTCCGATAGTATGTACACCAACCTCACTCCAATAGTATGTACACTAACCTCACTCCAATAGTATGTACACCAACCTCACTCCGATAGTATGTACACCAACCTCACTCCGATAGTATGTACACCAACCTCACTCCAATAGTATGTACACCAACCTAACTCCAATAGTATGTACACCAACCTCACTCCGATATATGCGAGTATGTACACCAACCTCACTCCGATAGTATGTACACTAACCTCACTCCAATAGTATGTACTCCAACCTCACTCCAATAGTATGTACACCAACCTCACTCAGATAGTATGTACACCAACCTCACTCAAATAGTATGTACACCTACCTCACTCCAATAGTATGTACACCAACCTCACTCCGATAGTATGTACACCAACCTCACTCCAATAGTATGTACACTAACCTCACTCCAATAGTATGTACACCAACCTCACTCCGATATATGCGAGTATGTACACCAACCTCACTCCGATAGTATGTACACTAACCTCACTCCAATAGTATGTACACCAACCTCACTCCAATAGTATGTACACCAACCTCACTCAGATAGTATGTACACCAACCTCACTCCAATAGTATGTACACCAACCTCACTCCAATAGTATGTACACCAACCTCACTCCAATAGTATGTACACTAACCTCACTCCAATAGTATGTACACCAACCTCACTCCAATAGTATGTACACCAACCTCACTCCGATATATGCGAGTATGTACACCAACCTCACTCCGATAGTATGTACACTAACCTCACTCCAATAGTATGTACACCAACCTCACTCCAATAGTATGTACACCAACCTCACTCAGATAGTATGTACACCAACCTCACTCCAATAGTATGTACACCAACCTCACTCCAATAGTATGTACACCAACCTCACTCCAATAGTATGTACACCAACCTCACTCCAATAGTATGTACACCAACCTCACTCCAATAGTATGTACACCAACCTCACTCCGATAGTATGTACACCAACCTCACTCCAATAGTATGTACACCAACCTCACCCCGATAGTATGTACACCAACCTCACTCCGATAGTATATACACCAACCACACTCCGATAGTATGTACACCAACCTCACTTCGATAGTATGTATACCAACCTCACTGCGAGTATGTACACAAACCTCACTCCGATAGTATGTACACTAACCTCACTCCAATAGTATGTACACCAACCTCACTCCAATAGTATGTACACCAACCTCACCCCCATAGTATGTACACCAACCTCATTCCGATAGTATGTACACCAACCTCACTCCAATAGTATGTACACCAACCTCACTCCGATAGTATGTACACCAACCTCACTCCAATAGTATGTACACCAACCTCACTCCAATAGTATGTACACTAACCTCACTCCGATAGTATGTACACCAACCTCACTCCAATAGTATGTACACCAACCTCACTCCGATAGTATGTATACCAACCTCACTCCGATATATGCGAGTATGTACACCAACCTCACTCCGATATATGCGAGTATGTACACCAACCTCACTCCGATAGTATGTACACTAACCTAACTCCAATAGTATGTACACAACCCTCACTCCAATTGTATGTACACCAACCTCACGCCAATAGTATGTACACCAACCTCACTCCAATAGTATGTACACCAACCTCACTCCAATAGTATGTACACCAACCTCACTCCAATAGTATGTACACCAACCTCACTGCAATAGTATGTACACCAACCTCACTCCGATAGTATGTACACCAATTTTACTCCGATAGTATGCACACCAATCTCACTCCGATAGGATGTACACCAACCTCACTCCGATAGTGTGTACACAAACCTCACTCCGATATACGCGAGTATGTACACCAACCTCACTCCGATAGTATATACACCAACCTCACTCCTATAGTTTGTACACCAACGTTACTCCTATGGTATGTACACCAACCTCACTCCTATAGTTTGTACACCAACGTTACTCCTATGGTATGTACACCAAAGTTACTCCAATAGTATGTATGCCAACCTCACTCCGATAGTATGTACACCAACGTTACTCCGATAGTATGTACACCAACCTCACTCCGATACTATGTACACCAACCTCACTTTGATAGTATGTACACCAACCTCACTTCGATAGTATGTACACCAACGTTACTCCGATAGTATGTACACCAAAGTTACTCAGATAGTATGTACACCAACCTCACTCCGATAGTATGTACACCAAAGTTACTCCGATAGTATGTACACCAACCTCACTTCGATAGTATGTACACCAACCTCACTTCGATAGTATGTACACCAACCTCACTTCGATAGTATGTACACCAACTTTACTCCGATAGTATGTACACCAACCTCACTCCGATAGTATGTACACCAACCTCACTTCGATAGTATGTACACCAACCTCACTTCGATAGTATGTACACCAAAGTTACTCCGATAGTATGTACACCAACCTCACTTCGATAGTATGTACACCAACCCCACTTCGATAGTATGTACACCAAAGTTACTCCGATAGTATGTACACCAACCTCACTTCGATAGTATGTACACCAACCTCACTTCGATAGTATGTACACCAACCTCACTTCGATAGTATGTACACCAACGTTACTCCGATAGTATGTACACCAACCTCACTCCGATAGTATGTACACCAACCTCACTCCGATAATATGTACACCACTCTTACCCCGATGGTATTTACACCAACCTCACTCCGATAGTATGTACACCAACCTCACTCCGATAGTATGTACACAAACCTCACTCCGATAATATGTACACCAACCTCACTCCGATAGTATGTACATCAACCTCACTCCGATATTATGTACACCAACGTCACTCCGATAGTATGTACACCAACCTCACTCCGATAATATGTACACCACCCTTACTCCTATAGTATGTACACCAGCCTCACACCGATAGTATGTACACCAACCTCACTCCAATAGTATGTACACCAGCCTCACTCCGATAGTATGTACACCAATCTCACTCCGATAGATGCGAGTCCTTTCTGGGCTGAGTCGGGATCAGAGTATATACACCAACCTCACTCCGATAGATGCGAGTATATACTCCAATCTCACTCCGATAGATGCGAGTATGTACACCAACCTCACTCCGATAGATGCGTGTATATACACCAACCTCACTCCGATAGATGCGAGTATGTACACCAACCTCACTCCGATAGATGCGAGTATTTACACCAACCTCACTCTGATAGATGCGAGTATGTACACCAACCTCACTCCGAAAGATGCGAGTATGTACACCAACCTCACTCCGATAGATGCGAGTATGTACACCAACCTCACTCCGATAGATGCGAGTATGTACACCAACCTCACTCCGATAGATGCGAGTATGTACACCAACCTCACTCCGATAGATGCGAGTATGTACACCAACCTCACTCCGATAGATGCGAGTATGTACACCAACCTCACTCCGATAGATGCGAGTATGTACACCAACCTCACTCCGATAGATGCGAGTATGTACACCAACCTCACTTCGATAGATGCGAGTATGTACACCAACCTCACTCCGATAGATGTGAGTATGTACACCAACCTCACTCCGATAGATGCGTGTATATACAGCAACCTCACTCCGATAGATGCGAGTATGTACACCAACCTCACTCCGATAGATGCGAGTATGTACACCAACCTCACTCCGATAGACGCGAGTATATACAGCAACCTCACTCCCATAGATGCGAGTATGTACACCAACCTCACTCCGATAGATGCGTGTATATACACCAACCTCACTCCGATAGATGCGAGTATATACACCAACCTCACTCCGATAGATGCGAGTATATACACCAACCTCACTCCGAAAGATGCGAGTATGTACACCAACCTCACTCCGATAGATGCGAGTATATACACCAACCTCACTCCGATAGATGCGAGTATATACACCAACCTCACTCCGATAGATGCGAGTATATACACCAACCTCACTCCGAAAGATGCGAGTATGTACACCAACCTCACTCCGATAGATGCGAGTCATGTCTGGGCTGAGACGAACTGAACGCCAATACATTGGATTAATTTAAATATTGAGCACAACCCACAACTGGCAACGCTGATCGTATTCTGGTATGAACCTAAGAATACCATCAGCGTTGCCAGTAGTGGGTTGTGCTCAATATTTAAATTTCAAATACCGAAACAACCAAATAATCAATAGAATTAATTGTTAAAATCCAGGCTTTCGGTGGATTCACCAAACAAACGCACACATAAACTCTTCATCAAATCAGATAGTTTTGCCATGTACGTAATGCAGATTGACTGCTATGAATCACCTTAATTCTGTCTCTCGATAAGATGGTACGCCCAACATCCACTTTCTAGCTCATTTTCATCATCATCTCATGGAGTGTCATCTCCGCAATGAAGGCTGACCTGAGACTTTGCTGTGTCATGACTATTGTGATGCTTTTTTTGTTTTTAAACTTATCTCCTGGTGGAGTCCGCGGCGGAGTGGTTAAGCACGTGCTTCGCGCTACGAAAGTCGTGGATTTGTTTTCGGACTTCATCATTCGGTTCTCGCGTGCAACTTTCTTGGAGACTACTGGGGGTCGTCGCTGGTGCTACGGGTGGTTGTGTTGTGGGTGACGCTTTCGGTAAAACACCCTATGGAAAGCGACCAAGTTCTGTTGGATAAAACCTGGTGCAATTAAGCTGACTCCCTGTTTTTAAATCGCCCCTTTTCAAAACCTGGTTTGTTCATTTATATCTTTTGTAATCAACTTTTCTTCATATTATGGCTTTCAGTAGATTGTTTTGTGCTTGGATGTGAACACAGAAGTTTACCTTTCTCGTGTTTATTTTCTTCGGCTGTGCCCTTCTTATATTGAGCTAGCTGACCCGGCCCGGCTTCGCCCAGGCCCTGGCGTGATCTATCTATCTATCTATCTATCTATCTATCTATCTATCTATCTATCTATCTATCTATCTATCTATCTATCTATCTATCTATCTATCTATCTATCTATCTATCTATCTATCTATCTATCTATCTATCTATCTATCTGTCTGTCTATCTGTCTATCTGTCTGTCTGTCTGTCTGTCTGTCTGTCTGTCTGTCTGTCTGTCTGCCTGCCTGCCTGCCTGTCTGTCTGTCTGTCTGTCTGTCTGTCTGTCTGTCTGTCTGTCTGTCTGTCTCGGCCCGGCTTCGCCCAGCTCCTGGTGGGGACCATCTCATTTAATTCATATAAGTAGTCATATAAGCTCCCGTTCCCGACTATCTATCTATCTATCTATCTGTCTGTCTGTCTGTCTGTCTGTCTGTCTGTCTGTCTGTCTGTCTGTCTGTCTGTCTGTCTGACCCGGCCCGGCTTCGCCCAGCTCCTGGTGGGGAGCATTTCATTTAATTCATATAAGTAGTCATATAAGATCCCGTTCCCGTTCCCGACTATCTGTCTGTCTGTCTGTCTGTTTATCTGTCTATCTGTCTGTCTGACCCGGCCCGGCTTCACCCAGACCCTGATGGGAGCATCTAATTTAATTCATATAAGTAGTCATATCAGTTCCCGTTCCTGACTGTCTGTCTGTCTGTCTGACCCGGCCCGGCTTCGTCCAGTCCCTGGCGGGGATCTGTCTGTCTGTCTGTCTGTCTGTCTGTCTGTCTGTCTGTCTGTCTGTCTGTCTGTCTGTCTGTCTGTCTGTCTGTCTGTCTGGCCCGGCTTCGCCCAGCTCCTGGTGGGGAGCATCTAATTTAATTCATATAAGTAGTCATATAAGATCCCGTCCCCGTTTCCGAGTATCTGTCTGTCTGTCTGTCTGTCTGTCTGTCTATCTGTCATTCTGACCCGGCCCGGCTTCACCTAGTCCCTGGTGGGGAGCATCTCATTTAATTCATATAAGTAGTCATATAAGCTCCTGTTCCCGACTATCTATCTATCTATCTATCTATCTATCTATCTATCTATCTATCTATCTATCTATCTATCTATCTATCTATCTATCTATCTATCTATCTATCTATCTATCTATCTATCTATCTATCTATCTGTCTGTCTGTCTGTCTGTCTGTCTGTCTGTCTGTCTGTCTGTTTATCTGTCTATCTGTCTGTCTGACCCGGCCCGGCTTCACCCAGACCCTGATGGGAGCATCTAATTTAATTCATATAAGTAGTCATATAAGTTCCCGTTCCCGACTGTCTGTCTGTCTGTCTGACCCGGCCCGGCTTCGTCCAGACCCTGGCGGGGATCTGTCTGTCTGTCTGTCTGTCTATCTGTCTGTCTGACCCGGCCCGGCTTCACCCAGTCCCTGGTGGGGACATCTCATTTAATTCATATAAGTAGTCATATAAGTTCCCGTTCCCGACTATCTATCTATCTATCTATCTATCTATCTATCTATCTATCTATCTATCTATCTATCTATCTATCTATCTATCTATCTATCTATCTATCTATCTATCTATCTATCTATCTATCTATCTATCTATCTATCTATCTATCTATCTATCTATCTATCTATCTATCTATCTATCTATCTATCTATCTATCTATCTATCTATCTATCTATCTATCTATCTATCTATCTATCTATCTATCTATCTATCTATCTGTCTGTCTGTCTGTCTGTCTGTCTGTCCGTCTGACCCGGCCCGGCTTCGCCCAGCTCCTGGTGAGGAGCATCTCATTTAATTCATATAAGTAGTCATATAAGATCCCATTCCCGTTCCCGACTATCTGTCTGTCTGTCTGTTTATCTGTCTATCTGACCCGGCCCGGCTTCACCCAGACCCTGATGGGAGCATCTAATTTAATTCATATAAGTAGTCATATAAGTTCCCGTTCCCGACTGTCTGTCTCTCTGTCTGTCTGACCCGGCCAGGCTTCGCCCAGTCCCTGGCGGGGATCTGTCTGTCTGTCTGTCTGTCTGTCTGTCTGTCTGTCTGTCTGTCTGTCTGTCTCTCTGACCCGGCCCGGCTTCACCCAGTCCCTGGTGGGGAGCATCTCATTTAATTCATATAAGTAGTCATATAAGTTCCCGTTCCTGTCTGTCTGTCTGTCTGTCTGTCTGTCTGTCTGTCTGTCTGTCTGTCTGTCTGTATATCTGTATGTCTGTCTGTCTGTCTGTCTGTCTATGTATGTTCGGCCCGTTCCCGTAAAAAACATAGATCTATCTATAGCCAGGGGACTTAACTTAAGATATAACAATGCTACTAAAAGTGATGTCCCTTGTTTTATATTTTCTTATGTTCAGTCATGTAACTACAAAATTAAATTTTAGTAAGGTAATAGCTGATAGCTGATAGATAAAACTATGACAGTTGGTTGCACTGGAATGAGAAGAAGACGTGTAGAAAATTTCATCTCAATCGGATGGACCGTTCGCGAACGCATAAAGAACGGACCCACATACATACATACATACATACATACATACATACATACATACATACATACATACATACATACATACATACATACACACATCGCCTTTTATAGATATAGATTGTTCTAGAACTTCCTCATTTATGTTTTCTTTTTCCATCAAAGAGTCTCACCGCAGTCTTCCGAAGTCTCACATTTTTTAAAGCTTAGATGTTAAACTGTACAGTTTTAGTCAATGTTCATGTTTCCAATCCATTCAATAGTGTTGAGAATTAGACAGTCAAGATTTTCTGGGTACGTTATGAGGAAATAAACTTGAAAACTTAGTGACAACTGGCAACATTGATTGGCACAGAGCAAGGGGAAGGCAAAGAGATTAATACCTGATGGGATAATTGAAATAATAATTCAGACGTGATCCAGGACTCTGGTGATCGTATGAGATAGGGGAGCTATGACCGCCCACACTTATCAACATGGCACATCCTTTGATGGGCCTCAGTTTCAGTTTCTGAAATGTGTGTTAACTGACAAGAATATTGTTCGCGTTATTTAATTTCCATTTCGCCATTTCTATTATTTTCGTGATTTCTGAATTGCATATGCCGCCTTCTGTAATTGTTTGGTTAAGATAGATGTATCTTGATACCTGTTCCAGTCTGGCATTATTTGTGAATGTCAACTGTCTGATTTCATTTCATTCTAAGCAAATCATCAAGTGATTACCGCGCGTGATCAAAACGCTTTCGGGTTTATTAACGCACAGAAATCCGGTTCATTCATTGTGTGCCATACCGGAAAGCGTGGGAGGTCATGCCTCGCCATCTTACACGACCATCAAAGTCATGGATCAGCTCTGTGTTCTTGTCCCGGCCGTGCCATTTGGTCAAGTCATCCAGATATTTACTTATCTGCCTTCCCAGTGTTCTTTCCCCCTCAATCTTGCCAGTTGTAACCAAGTTCTCTAGTTTATTTCTTCTCAAAACGTGCCCCCCAAAAAATCGGACTCTACGTCTAATTACTCTAATCACTTTGCGGAAATCCAATGCAAGACCGGTATTGTCAACCCTTCGTGGCGAAGGTACAATGTTCATGGTCTGTAACTTCTACACACTGTAGGCTTCGTTTTTGTCCTCAACATAATTATTCGGTACAAACCACGCATAAGGTCACATTAGTTTAAGCCATTAACTACGGCGAGCCACTGTTAGCATTTGTCCTTTAGTTGTAATGTATCGGGTGCGTTGGCGTAGAAGTTAACATGATATGACGATATTGGCATGACCGAGGTTGGACAAGGGTTCGATGCTAACTCTCGTCGTTCGCTGCGGGAGAGAAAGACTGGCCGTCTATCTCTCCATGCACTCAGACCTACAGATGTGATGGTCCTAACACTTCACATACCCACTGAGGCCTCCCGCTCCGTGACTTGTTATTGTTTATTTTTGTTATAACCTCCCCCGACTGCACTCATGTTAATATCAGCTAAACGTCCTAACCGAAACACCAACGCACCATCTAGCTACAATCTTGACTAGCATCTTGCCGTCTTGACAGACGATAGTTTGTAAATGGAGTTATACCTCTCCATAACACAAAGCCTGAGCTGAGTTTAGAGACCTTGTGTTGCCCTTGCAGCATGATCCCTCTCTCGGTCTGCTTAGTTTACTCCAGAAGAAAGGTAAAATCAATACGTCTGGAACAAGACAAGCTGCAGAAGCTGCCGGATCAGCAAAGCAATACTCTAACTGTCCTCCCGTCGGAGCTTCCTTCCTAGACCAGTTGCAGGCCAAGGCTTAGGGCCTGGTCTGCCCTGCCATGACATTTAGTCTTTAGGTTGCATGTCCACGCATTAGAATAAGGTTTTTACCCTCCTCCGCCCTAAGCAGTTGGCACAATGTTGGGTGTTGGATTTGGTGAGTGGCAGGGCACAATGTGGGGTGTTGGATTTGGTGAGTGGCAGGACACAATGTGGGGTGTTAGGTTTGGTGAGTGGCAGGACACAATGTGGGGTGTTGGATTTGGTGAGTGGCAGGACACAATGTGGGGTGTTGGATTTGGTGAGTGGCATGGCACAATGTGGGGTGTTGGATTTCGTGAGTGGCATGGCACAATGTGGGGTGTTGGATTTGGTGAGTGGCATGGCACAATGTGGGGTGTTGGATTTGGTGAGTGGCAGGGCACAATGTGGGGTGTTGGGTTTGGTGAGTGGCATGGCACAATGTGGGGTGTTGGATTTGGTGAGTGGCATGGCACAATGTGGGGTGTTGGGCTTGATGAGTGGCATGGCACAATGTGGGGTGTTGGGTTTGGTGAGTGGCATGGCACAATGTGGGGTGTTGGGTTTGATGAGTGGCATGGCACAATGTGGGGTGTTGGGTTTGATGAGTGGCAGGGCACAATGTGGGGTGGTGGGTTTGGTGAGTGGCAGGGCACAATGTGGGGTGTTGGGTTTAGTGAGTGGCAGGGCACAATGTGGGGTGATGGGTTTGGTGAGTAGCAGGGCACAATGTGGGGTGTTTTGTTTGGTAAGTGGCAGGGCACAATGTGGGGTGTTGGGTTTGGTAAGTGGCAGGGCACAATGTGGGGTGTTCGGTTTAGTGAGTGGCACGGCACAATGTGGGGTGTTGGGTTTGGTGAGTGGCACAGCACGGCACAATGTGGGGTGTTGGGTTTATTGAGTGGCAGGGCACAATGTGGGGTGTTGGGTTTAGTGAGTGGCAGGGCACAATGTGGGGTGATGGGTTTGGTGAGTGGCAGGGCACAATGTGGGGTGTTGGGTGTGGTAAGTGGCAGGGCACAATGTGGGGTGTTGGGTTTGGTGAGTGGCACGGCACAATGTGGGGTGTTGGGTTTGGTAAGTGGCAGGGCACAATGTGGGGTGTTGGGTTTAGTGAGTGGCACGGCACAATGTGGGGTGTTGGGTTTAGTGAGTGGCAGGGCACAATGTGGGGTGTTGGGTTTAGTCAGTGGCAGGGCACAATGTGGGGTGTTGGGTTTGGTGAGTGGCAGGGCACAATGTGGGGTGTTGGGTTTGGTGAGTGGCAGGGCACAATGTGGGGTGTTGGGTTTGGTGAGTGGCAGGGCACAATGTGGGGTGTTGGGTTTGGTGAGTGGCACAGCACGGCACAATGTGGGGTGTTGGGTTTGGTGAGTGGCAGGGCACAATGTGGGGTGTTGGGTTTGGTGAGTGGCACGGCATGGCACAATGTGGGGTGTTGGGTTTGGTGAGTGGCAGGGCACAATGTGGGGTGTTGGGTTTGGTGAGTGGCAGGGCACAATGTGGGGTGTTGGGTTTGGTGAGTGGCAGGGCACAATGTGGGGTTTTGGGTTTGGTGAGTGGCACGGCACAATGTGGGGTGTTGGGTTTGGTAAGTGGCAGGGCACAATGTGGGGTGTTTGGTTTAGTCAGTGGCAGGGCACAATGTGGGGTGTTGGGTTTGGTGAGTGGCAGGGCACAATCCTCCGCAAACCTCACTCCGATATATGCGAGTATGTACACCAACCTCACTCCGATATATGCGAGTATGTACACCAACCTCACTCCGATAGTATGTACACTAACCTCACTCCAATAGTATGTACACCAACATCACTCCAATAGTATGTACACCAACCTCACTCCGATAGTATGTACACCAACCTCACTCCAATAGTATGTACACCAACCTCACTCCAATAGTATGTACACCAACCTCACTCCAATAGTATGTACACCAACCTCACTCCAATAGTATGTACACCAACCTCACTCCAATAGTATGTACACCAACCTCACTCCAATAGTATGTACACCAATCTTACTCCGATAGTATGCACACCAATCTCACTCCGATAGGATGTACACCAACCTCACTCCGATAGTGTGTACACAAACCTCACTCCGATATACGCGAGTATGTACACCAACCTCACTCCGATAGTATATACACCAATCTCACTCCTATAGTTTGTACACCAACGTTACTCCTATGGTATGTACACCAACCTCACTCCTATAGTTTGTACACCAACGTTACTCCTATGGTATGTACACCAAAGTTACTCCAATAGTATGTATACCAACCTCACTCCGATAGTATGTACACCAACGTTACTCCGATAGTATGTACACCAACCTCACTCCGATACTATGTACACCAACCTCACTTTGATAGTATGTACACCAACCTCACTTCGATAGTATGTACACCAACGTTACTCCGATAGTATGTACACCAAAGTTACTCAGATAGTATGTACACCAACCTCACTCCGATAGTATGTACACCAAAGTTACTCCGATAGTATGTACACCAACCTCACTTCGATAGTATGTACACCAACCTCACTTCGATAGTATGTACACCAACCTCACTTCGATAGTATGTACACCAACTTTACTCCGATAGTATGTACACCAACCTCACTCCGATAGTATGTACACCAACCTCACTTCGATAGTATGTACACCAACCTCACTTCGATAGTATGTACACCAAAGTTACTCCGATAGTATGTACACCAACCTCACTTCGATAGTATGTACACCAACCTCACTTCGATAGTATGTACACCAAAGTTACTCCGATAGTATGTACACCAACCTCACTTCGATAGTATGTACACCAACCTCACTTCGATAGTATGTACACCAACCTCACTTCGATAGTATGTACACCAACGTTACTCCGATAGTATGTACACCAACCTCACTCCGATAGTATGTACACCAACCTCACTCCGATAATATGTACACCACTCTTACCCCGATGGTATTTACACCAACCTCACTCCGATAGTATGTACACCAACCTCACTCCGATAGTATGTACACAAACCTCACTCCGATAATATGTACACCAACCTCACTCCGATAGTATGTACATCAACCTCACTCCGATATTATGTACACCAACGTCACTCCGATAGTATGTACAACAACCTCACTCCGATATTATGTACACCAACGTCACTCCGATAGTATGTACACCAACCTCACTCCGATAATATGTACACCAGCCTCACTCCGATAGTATGTACACCAATCTCACTCCGATAGTATGTACACCAATCTCACTCCGATAGTATGTACACCAATCTCACTCCGATAGTATGTACACCAACCTCACTCCGATAGATGGAGTTGTACACAACCTCACTCCGATAGATGCGAGAGTATGTACACAACCTCACTCCGATAGAGCGTGTATGTACACCAACTCACTCCGATAGATGCGAGTATGTACACCAACCTCACTCCGATAGATGCGTACGTAGTATGTACACCAACTCACTCCGATAGATGCGAGATGTACACCAACCTCACTCCGATAGATGCGATGTACACCAACCTCACTCCGATAGATGCGAGTTTGTATGCTACACCAACTCACTCCGATAGATGCGAGTATGTACACCAACCTCACTCCGATAGATGCGAGTATGTACACCAACCTCACTCCGATAGATGCGTGTATGTACACCAACCTCACTCCGATAGATGCGAGTATGTACACCAACCTCACTCCGATAGATGCGTGTATATACACCAACCTCACTCCGATAGATGCGAGTATGTACACCAACCTCACTCCGATAGATGCGAGTATGTACACCAACCTCACTCCGATAGATGCGAGTATTTACACCAACCTCACTCCGATAGATGCGAGTATGTACACCAACCTCACTCCGATAGATGCGAG
>JACEFZ010018903.1:205000-260000 GCA_014155875.1 Cepaea nemoralis | reverse complement strand
TGTGAATGTCGACTGTCTGATTTCATTTCATTCTAAGCAAATCATCAAGTGATTACCGCGCGTGATCAAAACGCTTTCGGGTTTATTAACGCACAGAAATCCGGTTCATTCATTGTGTGCCATACCGGAAAGCGTGGGAGGTCATGCTTCGCCATCTTACACGACCATCAGAGTCGTGGATCAGCTCTGTGTTCTTGTCCCGGCATACCATTTGGTCAAGCCATCCAGATATTTACTTCTCTGCCTTCCCTGTGTTCTTTCCCCCTCAATCTTGCCAGTTGTCACCAAGTTCTCTAGTTTATTTCTTCTCATAACGTGCTTCCAAAAAATATGACTCTACGTCTAATTACTCTAATCATTTTGCGGAAATCCAATGCAAGACCGGTATTGTCAACCCTTCGTGGCGAAGGTACAATGTTTATGGTCTGTAACTTCTACACACTGTAGGCTTCGTTTTTGTCCTCAACATAATTATTCGGTACAAACCACACAAAAGGTCACATTAGTTTAAACCATTAACTACGGCGAGCCACTGTTAGCATTTGTCCTTTAGTTGTAATGTATCGGGTGCGTTGGCGTAGAAGTTAACACGATATGACGATATTGGCATGACCGAGGTTGGACAAGGGTTCGATGCTAACTCTCGTCGTTCGCTGCGGGAGAGAAAGACTGGCCGTCTATCTCTCCATGCACTCAGACCTACAGAATGTGATGGTCCTAACACTTCACATACCCACTGAGGCCGCCCGCTCCGTGACTTGTTATTGTTTATTTTTGTTATAACCTCCTCGACTGCACCCATGTTAATATCAGCTAAACGTCCTAACCGAAACACCAACGCACCATCTAGCTACAATCTTGACTAGCATCTTGCCGTCTTGACAGACGATAGTTTGTAAATGGAGTTATACCTCTCCATAACACAAAGCCTGGGCTGAGTTTAGAGACCTTGTGTTGCCCTTGCAGCATGATCCCTCTCTCGGTCTGCTTAGTTTACTCCAGAAGAAAGGTAACATCAATACCTCTGGAACAAGACAAGCTGCAGAAGCTGCCGGATCAGCAAAGCAATACTCTAACTGTCCTCCCGTCGGAGCTTCCTTCCTAGACCAGTTGCAGGCCAAGGTTTAGGGCCTGGTCTGCCCTGCCATGACATTTAGTCTTTAGGTTGCATGTCCACGCATTAGAATAAGGTTTTTACCCTCCTCCGCCCGAAGCAGTTGGCACAATGTTGGGTGTTGGATTTGGTGAGTGGCAGGGCACAATGTGGGGTGTTGGATTTGGTGAATGGCAGGGCACAATGTGGGGTGTTGGGTTTGGTGAGTGGCAGGGCACAATGTGGGGTGTTGGGTTTGATGAGTGGCACGGCACAATGTGGGGTGATGGGTTTGGTGAGTGGCAGGGCACAATGTGGGGTGTTGGGTTTGGTGAGTGGCAGGGCACAATGTGGGGTGTTGGGTTTGGTAAGTGGCAGGGCACAATGTGGGGTGTTGGGTTTGGTGAGTGGCACGGCACAATGTGGGGTGTTGGGTTTGATGAGTGGCAGGGCACAATGTGGGGTGTTGGGTTTGGTGAGTGGCATGGCACAATGTGGGGTGTTGGGTTTGGTGAGTGGCACGGCACAGCACAATGTGGGGTGTTGGGTTTGGTGAGTGGCACGGCACAGCACAATGTGGGGTGTTGGATTTGGTGAGTGGCACGGCACGGCACAATGTGAGGTGTTGGGTTTGATGAGTGGCAGGGCACAATGTGGGGTGTTGGGTTTGGTGAGTGGCACGGCACAATGTGGGGTGTTGGGTTTGATGAGTGGCAGGGCACAATGTGGGGTGTTGGGTTTGATGAGTGGCAGGGCACAATGTGGGGTGTTGGGTTTGATGAGTGGCAGGGCACAATGTGGGGTGTTGGGTTTGATGAGTGGCACGGCACAATGTGGGGTGTTGGGTTTGATGAGTGGCAGGGCACAATGTGGGGTGTTGGGTTTGGTGAGTGGCACGGCACAATGTGGGGTGTTGGGTTTGATGAGTGGCAGGGCACAATGTGGGGTGTTGGGTTTGGTGAGTGGCACGGCACAATGTGGGGTGTTGGGTTTGATGAGTGGCAGGGCACAATGTGGGGTGTTGGGTTTGATGAGTGGCACGGCACAATGTGGGGTGTTGGGTTTGGTGAGTGGCACGGCACAATGTGGGGTGTTGGGTTTGGTGAGTGGCATGGCACAATGTGGGGTGTTGGGTTTGGTGAGTGGCATGGCACAATGTGGGGTGTTGGGTTTGGTGAGTGGCACGGCACAATGTGGGGTGTTGGGTTTGGTGAGTGGCACGGCACAATGTGGGGTGTTGGGTTTGGTGAGTGGCACGGCACAATGTGGGGTGTTGGGTTTGGTGAGTGGCATGGCACAATGTGGGGTGTTGGGTTTGATGAGTGGCATGGCACAATGTGGGGTGTTGGGTTTGATGTGCGGCACCTATCATCCGGCGCTAACAGAAAGCTAAGGTAGGTAGCTCGGCCCCTACACCGGTCAGTTGGAGTAAAATGTTGACTTTTCGTCCTTGACCTAGGGACGTACATTACAAGTACCGTGAGGTTGGAGTGGGTTCGCCTGATGGCGAGGGACACTGGCAATAATGAAAGCTAATCCATACGCAATATTCAGTCCATGCTACTAGAAGCGGCATGTGTGGACTACGCTTGAGTTCAAGGCAACCTAAGCGAAGTCCATACAAGTGCTAGTACTTCTAGCGCTTACAAGAAACACACCTCAATAAAAACATAGCCTTCAAAATCAGAGGCTACAAATGTTACCGATCTGACCAAAGAGACGGGAGAAAGGGTGAGATATTTACCCTTGTAAAGAATAAAATCACTGCTACCCAAATAGAAGTATACATGGAAAGGGCCTAGTGTCAGTCTCTTAAACTTAGAAAGACAATACATCTACATCTGAAGCATTATATCTGGGAAACGGTAACAATTTCAAACTGACCACATGTACATCTCTCAGTATTTATGATCAGGAAACATTTTCTTACAAATATAATTATTGATGAACATGTCGAAGCCCGGCAGCTTCCGGTGATTATACCCAGTCGCTTTCAATTATAATGGGAAGATACTTTAATGTAAAGATTATGGAAAGCAAATGTAATAAACGTAGAGGAATTGTTCTTATGAACAACCGCAGCCGAAACATTACAATTTGTATGCATAAGACGAATTCGCTGCAGGTAAGTTTGAACAGATCCCAGCGCCACTTAAGCTAACTATTTCTGTCCCCAGTCGTGATTACTTTACATTAACAAATGTCTCTATCAGAAAGAATTACAATAATAAATGCCTTCCTACAGGAACGACTGGCCAACTATTTCTCCGTGCATCCAGGCCCACAGAATGTGATAGCACCATCACGTCACAGATGTATAGCAGTATAGCAAATAGCAGTTTTTATTTTTCTAATTTAAAGAACTAAACTGCCGGCTTCGTGGCTTAGAGGTTAGCGACCTTTCTCCATAATCTCGTATACTCTCGTAGGTAACGTGATGACGGGTAGAATCAGCAGTGGTTCGAATCGCATCGGTAACTTACGGGATATGTGAGCCGGCCGCTCAGAAAGCAATGGCAAACTACTGAGCGTAATCTTGCCAAGAAATCAACATACAGCTGAAAAAAGAACTAAACTAACAACTAAGACGGCTACATTAAAACTATCTGGGGCACCGGAAGTTACAGTAATGGCTAGGACAGAGTGGCTCTTCTTCTGCTTCTTCTTTCGTTCGCTTGAAATATGTCTATAACTGCAATATTGTCTCTTGTATGAATTTAACTGTTTTCTTTTTAGTTCACACAGCGGTCCATAGAGTTTATCTTCCACTGTCGTCTCTCTAGGCCAGAAGGTTTGCCTAGAAATATTGTATTTTGGGCAGTCTTGGAGTATGTGATCTGCTGTCTGCGACGCCAATCCACATGTGCTCGTGGCTGATTCGCCAATTCCGATTCCGATTTGTCGAAAAAAAAAGAAACTTTCCACCTCGTTCAACCCGTCTCAATGACGTTGGTTATAGTTGTGGTGGTTCATAGTGCGGTATAGGTTTTATGATCTTTTGTGCGTTAGACAGCTTCTTTTACTGCCTGTCTGGCCGAGTTCCTCTTTTTTGCCATCCTTTTTGCTTTTGTCGTTGTTGCTGATGTGTCTGCTATCATTATCGGTTTGCCCAGCGCTCTCGTTTGATGTCTTCTTTTTCGGAGCTGACCTTGGGGGCTGGGGTGGGGCTGTCTTTTTTCATCTGTTTTCTTGGGCTTGTCCTGGGGAGGGGGGGCGCCTGTTATCGTCTGGGCTTGTTTTCTTGGTTCAACGGTTTTTTGTCAAGCATAGGGGTCGGATTGTATCGTCTCTCTTGTCCATCGTTCAGTCTTGAATTTTGTATACATGTGGTTGTATCCATGTGGTTGCGTAGTGATCTGTTTTAAAACATTATACATTCTCGTTGCCCCCTCCCCTTCTCTCTCTCTTTCTGTTCATCCGTGTGTGTGTGTGTGTGTGTGTGTGTGTGTGTGCGTGTGTGTGTGTGCGTGTGTGTGTGCGATAAACACACACATACACACACGTGGGCGAGTGCGCGTACACACATTTGAATGGAAGGTATACTCCGTGTCACTCCTCATACAGGCGATGATTTATCGTGACACATGTCATTGCCATGTCGTGTTCTGGTGTTGGTGCTCTGTCAGAATGCAGCTGAAAGGTTCTCCAACTTCGTGTGTTTGCTCTCTTCTGGCTGTCACCCCTTGATACATCAATTAATGTTGTATAATTATATAATTATAGCATTTATAGCAGCCCCTTTCTATGTTGTAAAGTTAGTTGCCTTTACTTTGCATGACGTCGCAATTAACTCCAGCATTATTTGGCAGTTTCTAATTTACTAGGCACATTTTACGTCGAGTAATTTGCCATTGCTTTCTGAACGACCAACGCTTCATATCACTGGAATCAACACAAATAGGACCTGCTTCCAAATCGTCCGCAGCTGATTTTTAACTCTCGACTCGGTATAACGGGAATTGTGAAGCACGTTCACTGCACCTCAGCTTCAGCGCCGTCTCTCTCTCTATGTACGCAGTGTGTTTTACAGATTTCGAATGGAGTTTAACTTCCATTAGAACCTAGTTTAAGTGTTGCAATAGTCGCACCTTCATCTTGTTTTAGATCCTGCCTTTCAGCTGTGGTCGTTATGTTAGTCCACAGCCTCCTGTCTTGCGTGTTGACATTTCCAATACATATATTTCTTTATGCCACGTGTCAGGTTTTCAAGGTCTTCCCCTCCAACTTTTCTGCTATTAAAGTGTATTCCAGGTGAGCCGCTGTCATGACGTACCCGATGAATGTGAGTTTCCTTATTCAGACACCAGCCTCTTGCTCTCTTCGTGGGCTGCTCTTTTACAAGCGATGTCATAACCGTTTTCATATGTCCACGGTGAGCACGACATTCTTCTAAATAGTACTATTTGTACACGTAATTTCTTACTCGGCGTCTTTTCTGAAGAGATATACAGTTGTGCGTGCGTGCGCGTGTGTGTGTGTGTGTGTGTGTGTGTGTGTGTGTGTGTGTGTGTGTGTGTATATTCGCTTGCTTTGAACTCAAGTTTAGTCAATACTACCTCCAGTGCACTGGACTGATGTTTGCGTGTGGATTAGCTTTCCCTCGCAATCAGGCTAGCCCACCCCGACTTTAGAGCTACCTGTAATTTACGTCCCTAAGTCAAGGATGAGAAGTCAACATTGTAGTCTAACTTATCGGTCTAGGTTTTGAACCCGCTACCTCGGCATCAACACACCGGATGCTTTTAAAACGAGTTCTCTTATCCATTCGGCAATGAACTTAAATGCGCAGACAATTTCACGATTCACAATAGTCGCGGTTCCAACTTTACGGCAAAGGTTTGCTCCATAATGCGCCATTACTGTGCCAGTGAATATCACACAAAATGCTACTCACTGCCCCATGTGAAAAGTGGAACAGACAGGAGTCTCGACAAACCAACAGTCCACACAGGTATACTATGCATAATGATGCTGCCATAATGCCAAAACAAAAGTTCGCCACTATGTTTGTTTGTTTGTTTGTTTGTTTGTCCTTTATGCGTTCCCGAACGGTCCATCCGATTGAGATGAAATTTTGTACAGATGTTGTTCTCACTCCCGCGGAGCCAACTGACATAGTTTGTGAGCTTAAAATCAACAATTTTTTCTCAAGCACGAAAGAAAAATGCATTACGAGCTTCAGAAACAGGCCAGCCTGTGGACCGCCATCTTGCTCCAAGGGAACTCACTCTCTGATTAAAACAGAAATTAGTTATGAACAGTGATGTTTCTTTGTGTGTGTGTCCTTTATGCGTTTCTGAACGGTCCATCAGATTGAGATGAAATTTTGTACAGATGTTGTTCTCACTCCCGCGGATCCAACTGAAATACGAGCAACGGGAACGGGAAAGGGAGCATCAGAAACAGACGAGCAACGGGAACGGGAGCAGGGGTCTAACGCGTACTCTGTGCGCTTAGAGAAATGTATTTGAATTCAATGAGACGCTCCCCGCCAGCAACTGGGCGAAGCCGGGCCGGATCGTCTAGTTACTTCATAAGGCAAACAAAGTTAGTTCAGCAACCGGTGGCCACCATTTTTCCGAACATAAAGTACATAGAACTGATGAACACATTTGAATCACAATTTGCTCACAATTCAGCACTACATATTTTAACGGCAGTGAATTAATTCTCCGGCGAATGGATTAACTTTTATTATGTCGTGAGTTGTGCTGGACGAGGCAATCACGTGCCTCTTCAACCATGTAACTCATGTTCTTTAGAAGTTTAACGTGCCCACCAGACAACAGTAATCTATACCGATGGGTCAGTGATGAGAAAGAGACGTAGTGGTTGGTGTTTCATTGCGAAGACTAATGGAGGATGCTTGAAAAAAGAGAGTCTGTCATATATGGAGATCTCGCAAAATTTTTCACATTGTTCGTTCGTGGTTCGTCACGCGCACACGTGGATCACCCAAACTGTGTAAGAAACCGGATTATCATGAGTGTGATATTCGCTATCTGGATTATAATCTCTAAAAGAGACATAAAAACTGTGTTGTTCGTCGTTGGAATCGGAAGTGTTTTCTTCACAGTAGGCCTACTAGATTATCATGATTGCGACATTTGTGCTAATATTTCCAAGGGAAAACAAGAAACTTAAGTAGTAACATTATCAAATAATAATAAAACTAGATCATCGCGATAAAACCAGATAAACAGAAGAATATTATAATCCCTCCAGGATGGCATTCAACACGAAAAGCAGCTCTCTAGCCAAGGAACTATACTCTAAAAAGGCAGCTTTCGGCCCTAATCGGAGTAACAATCAGGGGAAGGCAAGCAGTGGACCTACCAGAGGCAAACATAAAACTGCAGCGGCCGGTATAGCACCGGCAGCCAGCAAAAGCAGGAGTGGCAACCGTTTCAACAGCCAGAGAGAAGACAGAAACCCGAGACAGTAGATCATCGGACAGGCTAGAGATCGAGGAGCTGCGACTAGTAGTAACCCAAGTCAAGCCTGGACAGGTGTCCATCAAAGAGCTGGAAAACACGAAGATAACATCAATGCTGGAAATCGCCCTAGGACCTAGAGCCATTGGGAAGGTAAATAAAACACAACAAGGGAACATATTCGTATACCCCAATAAAATGAAAACAAAAGAAGATGAAATCATCGCAAATATCAGAGACTCAGAAAAGCCCGTGAATATCCAAGTGTCACATGAGATCAGTGTGGACATCGACATCTGCAAAACAACCTACTCCACAGTCGTCAAAGGTTTAAACTCTCAATGGGCCATGCCCAAGATCTTAAACGACCTTAGAAAAGAAAATAAACATATACATATCGTAGATGGAGATAGGATAATGAACAGGCAAGGAAAACCCACATCTGTCAATCTAGTCAAATGTGGAGGAAAAGACATGTCGAGTCACATAACACTAAACTAGAAACCTAAGTCTTTCGAAACATACGTGCCTCCAGTATTACAGTGTGGAGTTTGCCAGAAGTATGACCACTCAAGATCAATTTGCAGACAGAAAGAACTAGCCTGCAAGTTCTATGGAGGACCGCACTGGAGGAGTGACTGTGAGCTCGCACAAAGAGACACAAATTATGTGGGAGACGACCGTCTCCAACAAGAGAAAGAAACAACCGACGGGGTGGACTGCAGAAAATGGAGAGAAGAAATGAACAGCAAAATGGAACAGATCCAGAAAGAACTGAAAGAGATAAGAAATATCGAGACAGCTGGCCGACGCGGAAAAAACAAAACAAGGAAAGTGCAGTGACTTACAGTCAGGGTGAACGATTACTACCAGTAGAGGAAGAAACCAGCTACCACGACAATGAGACCAGCACAAACTCAGAAAGATAAGGAAGGAAAGACAACTAGGAACAGGCGCAGACCACAATAAATAATAGAATTAAAATGGACACTGGAAATATCAAAATAATACAGCGGAACTGCTGAGGCATCAAATACAACCTCCCAGACATCATTAAACAACTGGGGAGCCAGAACTGCATATATGCTCTGCCGGAAACCCACTTGAAACCAAATGAAAAGTATAGCTCCCCTGGGTTCACAGTGATTAGACAGGACAAAGCAGGAGTGAAAGAGGGGAGGAGTCGCCTTGCTAGTACACGAACAGTTCCAAATCATGACACAGGAAATGACAAAGAATGACAAAGAGCTGTGAGTGTGACTGTGCGACGATCACATAAACCCTAACAACCTAACAATAATTAATGTGTACTGTGCTAGAGGGATAATTTAGGAAGAAGATACTCTAGCAATACAGAGCAGACTTACAACAGAAGCCCTGATTGTGGGAGACTTCATCTGTAACCACACCACATGGGGTGCTAGAAAGAGCAACACCGCTGACACAAAACTCATGGAGTTCATTGAGGACAACCAGCTGATAGTACTCAATGATGGGACAATGACCAGGATAGATCCCAGACCAAACTGCCAAGACACAGCTATTGACCTGACAATAGCCATCGTAGGCCTAGCCAGCAGCCAGCGGGAAGTGACAGAGGACACAAACACAGACCACCTACCTATAATAATTAGCACAAGAACAACACCCCAGCTAAGCTACAACAGCAGCAGGCCAACTTTCAACTTCAACAAAGCAAAGTGGGACCAGTTTAGAGAAGAGATGAACAACACAGAAGTGGAACGACAGGATCAGGAAGACATTTAGAAATACATTGAGAAATACACTGAGAGACTGACTGAAAACATTCTGTGGATAGCAATTAAACACATCCCTAGCAGAAATATGCCAGATAACCCAAGAACGGATAAACAAAAGTCTCAGCCTTCCCAAAAACAAAAACAATGGCACAAAAACCCAATGACCTGGTGGAATGACAAGTGTACCGTGACGCAACAAAATAGGAAAAGAGCTCTGCAGAAGTACGGAAGGGCAAGGACAGAAGAGATCTTTGAAGAATACAAGAAATGCAGAAATGAAGCAAACAGAGCAGTCAGGCACGCAAAAGAAATGGAGCGGAGAAGGAGTGCCAGAAACTCAGCCCAAAGATATCGACCACCACGGTGTGGAAACAAATAAAAGTAATAAAAGGGAATAACAAGAAAAGCAAATCCTCCACCATCAAAAATCCGACACTAGTAGTGACAAACCAAGACAAAGTTAATGTGTTCGGAGATTACTTTTATGAAGTTTGCTCCAGCAACAGACTAGGAAATACAGAAACGTAACTAAGGGAGGAGATGATACAAGAGATAAATGACACGACACACGAAGACATAGAACAACACTATATGGATGTAGACATTACGACAGACAAGGTGATGACAGCATTAATAAAAGAAAAATATGAAACCGCCGCGGGTGCCGACATACTAAATTACACAATCCTTAAAAGGCTCCAAAAGAAAACCATAGAAACTATCACTAAACTCTATAATGAATTATCGCAGACTGGAAATATTCCCAGTAAATGGAAAACAACCGCCGTGATACCAGTTAGGAAACAATCCAGCGAGGGTGGACCCATACCGACCCATCTCCCTGACATCTCACCTAGACAAAATCATTGAGACTGTAATAAACAAAAGAGTAAACTTCCACCTAGAGAAGAATGGGCTTTACAGCCACACATGTCCGGATTTAGATCCACCAGGTGCACGATGGACCAAATCATCAAACTAGAAAACCAGGTCAAGCAAGGATTCAAAAAAAGGGGAAAAGACGATGGTTGTATTAATGGATTTAGCTCAGTCGTACAATCAATGCTGTAGAGAACTAAAGAAAGTGGGCATAGTAGGAAGAGCTTACAAGTATGTAGAAAATTTCCTCACAGATAGAAGCTTCTCAGTGAGGATAGGAAACGAAGTGTCCAAGACATATACGCAAGAGAACGGCATCCCCCAGGGATCGGTCATCTCACCAACAATCTTCTCAATACTGGTCAATGGCCTAGCAGAGGAGATCCAGTACCAGACAACTGGATTGTCACAATTTGCCGACGATTGCGCCGTATGGAGGTGTGGAAGGGGCATAAGTGGTACAAGAGGACCCCTCCAGAAACAGATAAATAAACTAACCAACTGGATGGAAGTGTACAGTCATATGCTTTGTCAACGATGATAGTAGTGGCAATACACAGCTCAGTCAGTCATGTGCCATGCCGGAAGCGTGGGCGGTCATGACTCACTATTTCACTCGATCACCAGAGTCGTGGATCAGCTCAGTGTTCCTGTCTCGTCCATGCCATGTGGCCAAGCCATCCGGGTATTTTCCTCTTGGTCTTCCTCTTGGTCTGTTCCCTTCGATCTTGCCAGTTGTCACTAATTCTAGTTGTCACTAAGTTCTCTAATCCATTTCTTCTCATAACATGTACACAGCTACATGAAACATAATCTTGACCGCCAAGCAGGACCGTCGTCTGACAGAATAAGTCCAAAACTTTGACATATTTCAAAATCTTCTCCCAATCTGAATCTAATAGTTTTGGACCTTTTTATTGCTTTTTTTCGTCTGATATGTAGACAGTTAATGCTTCTCTGGCCTGTAGAAGACTCTGTAGCATAATAGAAATACTGTTCCATCTTGTTGGTACATCTTGCTGCAGCTTACACAATGATGACTCAGTACAATTTTGCAACTCGGTTGTGTTTGCTATGTTTAAAATGTCCGACAATTTTTCGACACCCGGTTCATTTGTATAAGTGATGGTAGAAAAGTTTTCGATTAATCGTAAAAGAAAAAAAAATTATCGTAAAAAAAAATTAACGATTAATCGATTAATTAATCGTTAACTTCCGCAGTAATCGCGTATACTCTCGTGAGTAACATGACGTGCGCGAGAATCAGTAGCGGTTCTCTCCGCGTCGGTAACTTACGGGGTATGTGAGCTGGTCGCTCAGAAACAATGGCAAACTACTGAGCCAAGAAATCAACAATCAGCTGAAAGGGCTCCTGGACCAAACTGGTGGGTGTATCGGGTCGTCTTGTTGCATATACCGATGATGACAGCGAACGAAGGAGAATGGGCGGCTAACCGGGGGGACAGCTTGAGAATGCACTTGAGTTCTCGGCTGGGCGAGAGGCTCCTGAAGTGTGCTGTGTAATAATCAACCATACTGACTATTTCATAGGGTACAGTACGAGGGAAACGTCGTACACGTAGACCGACGCGCCCCACACGCCTCATGTGGTATATCACAGGCACTTTTCCTCTCTCTCTCTCTCTCTCTCGCTCTCTCCCTCTCTCTCTTTCACCCTCTCACTCTCTCCCTCTCTCTCTCGCTCTCCCCTCTCTCGCTCTCTCTCCTCCTCTCTCACTCCCTCTCTCTCGCTCTCTCTCCCTCTCTCACTCCCTCTCGCGCTCTCTCTCCCTCCCTTGATCTCTCTCTTGCCCTCTCCCTCTCTCGCTCTCACCCTCCCTCACTCTCTCCCTCTCTCTCCCCCTCTCTCCCTCCCTCTCTCTCTCCCTCTCTCTCCCTCTCTCTCTTCCTCTCCCCCTCTCTCTCTCTCTCTCTCTCCCTGTCTCTCTATCTCTCTCCCTCTCTCTCTCCCTCCCTCTCTCTCTCTCTCCTCCCTCTCTCTCCCTCCCTCCCTCTCCCCCTCTCTCTTCTCCCTCTCTCTCCCTCTCTCTCCCCCTCTCTCCCCCCTTTCGCGCTCTCTCTCTCACTCTCTCTCTCCCTCTCTCTCTCCTCTTACATCTGGCTTCTCTGTGCATACCTTCTTCACGTGCATTGCCATTGGTTGGATCTTACACAACTGTCACAGGATATAAATAAACTTGTCAGTCGATCGATGATAACCAAACCCGACATTATTTTGCTAACACAATTGACTCTGTTATGGTGAACAAACTGAGGGAAATACGTCGGTACAGATTCTCGACACCTGGTCAACAGTGTGTATGAGATCAAAGGGAGTCACGTCGAGTTGTCTACACATAGTCGACAAGTTGATGACAGGATGTTGTTCGAGAGGTGTGTACTGGCGACATTTGTCTACAAAACGGAAGTTGGTCGTTGCAAGTGATAGACAGAATGCCTGCTAGAGGTCAGAAGGATTCTGTAATGGGAGAAAGGTCTCCGGCTTACAGACAACCCGGATATTTGTTGGATGAGACAAAGAACTCCCCAGATGAAAAGGAAAATTGACAGCTAATTGACTCTGGTTAGTGGGGAAACAGGAGGACAAAGCCAGATTCTGGACTGATTGGCGTCTGGACTTCCTGGTGACTCACTCACGCACCCCTATAAAACCCAGTGCAGTAAACAGGTGGATGGAGTCGAGGAAAACATTCTGAGTGTTAGAATTGGGGATAATTCCGAGTTGTGTTATATTAGAGGGACTAGCCTATCTTAGTAGTGATAGTTATCCACGGACATAGATCCAATCGGATTGCCTAGTTTCTCGAGTAACAACAGGAATAGACATATGGTAGGCAATTAATTATATCTAACTTAAGAGTATGATTAGGAATAGAGTACAGTACTGTGTAGTGATATAATGTATTATGATTAGTGATAGAATGTTCTATAAGTGCGGTGCTAGAAAGTATCATAGGAGCGTCGGCACTAGTATTCTATTGTGTGGCTTCAAGTAGCTTGTGTTATATATCATTTTACTCGGGAAGTTGAGGACAATGTAGTGGAATAATAATTAGAGAGATTAAGGATGGTTGAGAGGGAGGAGGGGAATGTGTAATGGTAGGATCTTCAGTAGGGCATCTGCTGGGTTTCTACCCGTTCCTTTAGTCTTTCCTGGTGTTGCCATGTCTCAGATCATATGATTGAGTTATTTGGCCGTATGACAGAGATCGGATCTCTGTTATAGATCTGAGTGCTGTTATTGGCCTACAATCACCTAATTACGGTCAGGACTGAGTTGCCCTCACCATGATGTTATCTGCTCTACAGGTTCCATGTACAGTTCCCCTTGAGTGTTCCACGTGAGTGGGAGAGGATTTACTACGAAGAAGCAGTTTCAAAGTTTGATACAATGATGGCTCAGCATCTGAAGACAGAGGTTGCTGAGAGGCCGCTACATAGGGCTTATACCCAAGTTGGTTTGCGGGAACCTGGCTTCTGCTGAGTGGAATTGTATGAACAGAAGTGTTGTGTTTAATGAGTGATAAGCTTCATCACCGAAGATTAATAACTCGCATACTAAGGACATATATATATATATATCTATATACACATCTACCTAACAAACATTAATAGGTTGTGTTCTAAAAGAGGGGAAAATGTTATAACCAGAAACTAATAAACAGTAGAGTTTTCCCCAAGTGACATTTCAGTTAATTGGAGGACTATCAGTTCAAACAAATATTAGGAAACAGAGTAACTTCACCGTGTGGTAGAGTGAAGACCAAGATCAACAGTGTCTATCGGATTACCAGCATCCTGTTTGTTCGAGTAATTGGAGAAAGTCGTCATCTTCTGGGTGAGGTTCACTGTCCGGAAAAAAATGGTGCTGTTGTGTGCTAAGGACTATGATGTTACAGACTTTGCTTCTAAATCACTGGTCTACCATTAGAATACACGTCACACATTCTACACCTTATACACACATACACTTCTCCTACATATACTCTTTGCTTTAATAAATTTCTTGTTTTTATTTGTTGAAGCGAGAGTTGTCAAGTATGTTATGTTGGGGAAGAATGAGAGGGGGCATGATCCAGGGGTGAGTAAGAGTGAGAGGAAGGTGTCTTCAGATTGAGGGAGTGTGTGGACGGAGTCTGCTGGATTTCTCCAGAATAGAGATATTGAATTAAAACAAATGTGGGTGTTGATTCTCTTCACTCCAGGGACGACACTAAAGTGGTAAAGAAGAACAAGTAACTAATACGACATTCATTCTTTACACACACACGACATTTATTGGGGGCTCGTAAACGTGATCTTTGGACAGCGGGATCTTTAGACAACGGGATCTTTTTACACGGGATCTTTAGTTAGAGGATGGAGATATCCTATTAGTGAGAATCCAGCTAGAGTGAATGTGGATAGGTGTTAGGACTTATCTTACCTGTTCACACTTCACACGTCTGCATAGGTCTGTGGTCCTGATTCTACTCTTGTCACTGAGTGATTGTGTTGTGTTGTGTGGTGTGTTATAAATATATAGATTAATAGTATTTTGTCATTAGCTATATATTGGTTTAGAGATAATCTATACTCTATCTGCTGAGTTACCTCTCTGTAAAATGGCCACTCCTAGATTAACTACGGCGGAACTTAGGGCAAAGGGGGAAGAAATAGGATTGTCGGGTTCTGCTCTAACGGATTACATACAGGAAGTGGAGAGGGAGTATCGTCAAGCAGAAAGGGAAGATCGAAAGGCCGAGTTGGAATTGAGAAGGATGGAGGCAGAGCAAGCAGCTAAGAAATTGGAAGCAGAACAAGCTGCTAGGCAACTTGAGGCTGAGCAAGCCATGAGAAGGCTGGAAATAGAAGCTAAAAAAATTGGAAGCAGAGCAAGCTGCTAAGTTACTTGAGGTTGAGCAAGCTGCTAAGCAACGGGAAGCGGAGCAAGAGGCTCAGAAAAGGGAGCATGAGTACCGGATGCGGGAACTCGAGCTCAAGAGGCAATCTAGTGGGGAAACTGAGGGAGCAGTGGGAGGTTCCTCTCTCCCTGGCTCAACACCAGTAAGTGGACATAGCTACCATGCTATGAAGTTCCCTCTAGCGATCTACGAGGAGGACAAAGAGAAGATTGACCAGTACCTTCAACGCTTCGAGGCTATGTCAGTTGCTATGGGTCTGGAGCGTAACAAATGGAATCTCAAGCTATCCCAGGGTTTACGCGGGACCGGTTACGAGGTTTATTCTCGCCTGCCACCAGGACATGAGAACAATTATGACGAGTTGAAGACGGCTTTGCTGAAAAGATTCGAGGTTACGTCACATACCTACCGGAAAAAATTTCGAGGAGCGAAACGAGAACCGGGGGAGTTGTTCGCCGCCTATAGTCTGCGTCTGAAAGCATATCTCCATAAGTGGATGGATTTGGCTGGGTTTGCGCATGACTATGAGAGTCTGGAAGAGCTCACGGTAGTCGACCAGATGCGGAAGCAAATGTCGAAACCTCTCAGGACATTCTTGGGAGAACAAGGGGCGGAACGAATCGACATGGTGACGAAATTGGCAGGAACGGTTCGTCGAGGTCCATGGGGAGGCAGCAGAGAACATTTCTACAAACACCAAAAGTCAGGAAAAACATAACCTGAAGAAAGCAAAAAGCACAGGAACTAAAAAGGTGGAACCATATGTCAAAACTTCAGAGGAGAGTTCGGAGAAGACGAAGGGGGAAAGCAAGAAAACTTCGAGCTCTACACAAAAACGACCATGGTCGGAGAAGTGGTGTTCGATTTGTAAGTCACCTTCTCACAATACGAGGGATTGCAAATCGAAGGCTAAGAACCCTCACTTCGCGGCATGTCAAGTGACTTCAACGCAGGTGGACACTGACAATGCCAAGGTCGATAAGGAAGCTCACCACCAGGAGAGCTCACTCAAGTCCGGCACAAGAAAATCTAGGACAGGGAAATGGTGCAAACACTGCAGGTCGAATACACACAATGCTATTGACTGCAGGGGAAAGTCAGGAGACACTCAATTCAGTCGTGTGCCCCGGAAAACCTAAGGTGGAGCCCACCGAACAGGTCGAGGCCGAAGAAGAGACTCCAGACCAGGAAAAACCACCTGTAGTGGAATTGGTAGAAGTTAACGGTCGTCAAGTGGAGTGTTTATACGACACAGGACTGGACGGGGAGGCCGTGATTTCTGCGGATCTGGTACATCCAGAACAATTCACAGGTGAAACCATGGAGATACAGCCTGCACAGAAGAGTGCTGTAGCCATGAAATTGCCCATTGCCAGAGTGGAGATTCGGTCAAGATATGTCACCGGCACCATCAAGGCCGCGGTGTTGACTGATCCCATTTTTCCCGTAATCCTCGGTTGCCGGTATGTCTTTCTGGGAATTTCTAGGGAGCCAATCCATATGGGAGCAATTCAGACTCGCTCTCAGACGAGAACGGATGAGGCAGAAGCCAATGTGACTAACCCACTGCCAGGGGAGTTGCGAACTGCCCAGAGTGAGGATGCTACTCTACGTCCTTGCTACAAAAAGCTGCAGAAAAGTGCTGATCCACCCAAACGGGGGCAGTACTATATGAAGAATAGGATACTCTACAGGAGAGCCGGAAGGGGAGACAACCTACATGGTCAGTTGGTGGTCCCAAAGGCCCATCGTTCCCAGATTCTTCATATGGGACATACCATCTCATTCAGTGGGCACATGGGTATTGCCGCCACCATGCAGCGAATTTCCTGCCACTACTATTGGCCGGGAATGACAGGTGATGTGCGTCGGTATGTGAAGTCATGCCCTGAGTGCCAGAGGGTGGCACCGAAACACTGGACAGCGCCGGTTGTCTTGGGTGAAATGCCCATCATGAACTCTCCTTTCGAGAGGGTAGCCATCGATATTGTGGGTCCACTTCCTAGGACTAGGAAGAGGAACATGTACATACTCACCATGGTGGATTGCTGTACAATGTGGGGTGAAGCCATACCGTTGACCAAGATTGACTCGAAACGAGTGGCGGACGCACTGATGGAGGCCTTTACAAGATTAGGCTTTCCTGATCAAATACTGACGGACAATGGGTCCCAGTTTTGTGGAAAACTTATGGAGGAGGTATTTAGGGTGTTCCACTCTAACCATATCCATACCAGCCCTTACCACCCTCAAGCCAATGGACAAGTAGAGCGTTTCAACGGCACGTTGATGACAATGCTCAGGAAACTAGCGCAGGAAAAACCTGATAGGTGGGATGAATATATCCCAGCAGCACTCTTTGCCTATCGGGAAGTTCCTCATGGCTCAACAGGACTACCACCTGCTACGTTGCTGTTTGGTCGTCCAATCAAGGGACCGTTGGAAGCCATGTTGAGGAGTTGGACTGAAGAGGGGACATCAGAAGAAGTGATCTCTTCTTACAAATATGTGGAGGAACTGAAAGAAAAACTTCACAAGGGATGGACTCTGGCTAATCAAAACTTGAAAAAGGCCAGAAAAAGACATGCGGCTTACTACAATCGTAGGTCGAAAGACAGATCTCTAGAGGTGGGAGACAAAGTATTGTTGCTACTCCCAACGGGAAACAACAAACTGGAGATAGGTTGGCAAGGACCATTTCCCGTGGAAAGGGTGATATCCAGAACGAACTATCAGATCCGGATACGGGGAAAGTCGAAGATTTTCCATATCAATCTCTTGCGGAAATACGAAGAGAGACCAGGAGAAAAAGCAGCTCACCTCATGGCAATGGCAGTTGCAGTGGAGACAGAAGTGGGAACCAACGAGGGAAGGGAATATCCCCTGGTACACCAGGAAACCTACAAGGATGTACAGGTGAACCCTGATCTGACTTTCCAGGAGAGGGAAAAGATAACCCAGGTTCTCAAGTCTCATAAGGAGATACTGACTGATAAACCAGGACGAACGAGGTTGGTGGAGTTCGAGATGACTTTGACCACTCAAGAGCCTGTTCGCCAAAAGGTTTGCCCAGTGCCATTCTCTAAAGAAAAGGCCCTGGAGGAGGAAATACAGAAACTGTTGGAGCGAATTTCCTGTCTAGACATCCAGCTCCTGAAGAAGAGGAATAGATCATCTGGATCGAACCTCCAAGAAGAAAGAGTTGTTGCGGACTACTCTCTTAGGAGGGGGCCTATGTCACAGGATAAATAAACTTGTTAGTTGCGACCGATGATAACCAAACCCGACATTATTTTGCTAACACAATTGACGCTTTTATGGTGAACAAACTGAGTAAATTCGTCGGTACAGATTCTTGACACCTGGTCAACAGTGTGTATGAGATCAAAGGGAGTCACGTAGAGTTGTCTACACATAGTCGACAAGTTGATGACAGGATGTTGTTCGAGAGGTGTGTACTGGCGACATTTGTCTACAAAACGGAAGTTGGTCGTTGCAAGTGATAGACAGAATGCCTGCTAGAGGTCAGAAGGATTCTGTAATGGGAGAAAGGTCTCCGGCTTACAGACAACCCGGATATTTGTTGGATGAGACAAAGAACTCCCCAGATGAAAAGGAAAATTGACAGCTAATTGACTCTGGTTAGTCTGGAAACAGGAGGACAAAGCCAGATTCTGGACTGATTGGCGTCTGGACTTCCTGGTGACTCACTCACGCACCCCTTTAAAACCCAGTGCAGTAAACAAGTGGATGGAGTCGAGGAAAACATTCTGAGGTGTTAGAATTGGGGATAATTCCGAGTTGTGTTATATTAGAGGGACTAGCCTATCTTAGTAGTGATAGTTATCCACGGACATAGATCCAATCGGATTGCCTAGTTTCTCGAGTAACAACAGGAATAGACATATGGTAGGCAATTAATTATATCTAACTTAAGAGTTTGATTAGGAATAGAGTACAGTACTGTGTAGTGATATAATGTATTATGATTAGTGATAGAATGTTCTATAAGTGCGGTGCTAGAAAGTATCATAGGAGCGTCGGCACTAGTATTCTATTGTGTGGCTTCAAGTAGCTTGTGTTATATATCATTTTACTCGGGAAGTTGAGGACAATGTAGTGGAATAATAATTAGAGAGATTAAGGATGGTTGAGAGGGAGGAGGGGAATGTGTAATGGTAGGATCTTCAGTAGGGCATCTGCTGGGTTTCTACCCGTTCCTTTAGTCTTTCCTGGTGTTGCCATGTCTCAGATCATATGATTGAGTTATTTGGCCGTATGACAGAGATCGGATCTCTGTTATAGATCTGAGTGCTGTTATTGGCCTACAATCACCTAATTACGGTCAGGACTGAGTTGCCCTCACCATGATGTTATCTGCTCTACAGGTTCCATGTACAGTTCCCCTTGAGTGTTCCACGTGAGTGGGAGAGGATTTACTACGAAGAAGCAGTTTCAAAGTTTGACACAATGATGGCTCAGCATCTGAAGACAGAGGTTGCTGAGAGGCCGCTACATAGGGCTTATACCCAAGTTGGTTTGCGGGAACCTGGCTTCTGCTGAGTGGAATTGTATGAACAGAAGTGTTGTGTTTAATGAGTGATAAGCTTCATCACCGAAGATTAATAACTCGCATACTAAGGACATATATATATATATATATATATATATATATATATATATATATATATATATATATATATATATATATATATATATATATATATATATATATATATACACACATCTACCTAACAAACATTAATAGGTTGTGTTCTAAAAGAGGGGAAAATGTTATAACCAGAAACTAATAAACAGTAGAGTTTTCCCCAAGTGACATTTCAGTTAATTGGAGGACTATCAGTTCAAACAAATATTAGGAAACAGAGTAACTTCACCGTGTGGTAGAGTGAAGACCAAGATCAACAGTGTCTATCGGATTACCAGCATCCTGTTTGTTCGAGTGATTGGAGAAAGTCGTCATCTTCTGGGTGAGGTTCACTGTCCGGAAAAAATGGTGCTGTTGTGTGCTAAGCACTATGATGTTACAGACTTTGCTTCTAAATCACTGGTCTACCATTAGAATACACGTCACACATTCTACACCTTATACACACATACACGTCTCCTACATATACTCTTTGCTTTAATAAATTTCTTGTTTTTATTTGTTGAAGCGAGAGTTGTCAAGTATGTTATGTTGGGGAAGAAAGAGAGGGGGCATGATCCAGGGGTGAGTAAGAGTGAGAGGAAGGTGTCTTCAGATTGAGGGAGTGTGTGGACGGAGTCTGCTGGATTTCTCCAGAATAGAGATATTGAATTAAAAACAAATGTGGGTATCGATTCTCTTCACTCCAGGGACGACACTAAAGTGGTAAAGAAGAACAAGTAACTAATACGACATTCATTCTTTACACACACACGACAACAACCCCAACAACTCTAGGACTGGGCGAGGGGCTCCCGAAGCGCGTTGTATGACTAGCAACCATACTGACTATTTCGTAGGTTACAATATACCCCATGTGGTAGGTCGCAGGCACTTTTCCTCTCTCTGTCTCTCTCTGTCTCTCTCTGTCTGTCTCTCTCTCTCGCTCTCCTCTCTCTCTCTCTCTCTCTCCCTCTCTCTCTTCTTGCATGTCCACATACACTAGCATTTTGTCTGTTGAAGTGTGTCTATGTAAGTACGCGTGTTCATGCACACCAGTCCACTCAGACCAACAACACAATGGGGTCGTGGTCAATTTTACACGCCTCCTACCCCGCCCCCTTCTTTCCATGTGCTCACTGTACCGTAACATCCAGCACCGTTATACTAATACACCCGAGATTTCCGTAGTCATTCACAGGTCCGTACGTGAGGTGAGTATACAGTTTTTTTCTCTATAAACAGTTTTTCTATTAAACATTTTCTTCGACTAACATTCTTTTCAATTAACATTTTGTCAATTCTCATTTTCTCTTCATTGCTTCCATTTTTTCCATGCATTTGTTCCTCTCGTCCTGTCATCACCTTCTAATGTAGTCACAGGAGTTCTCCTTGACCTTATGTTGTGTTTGTGAATGTGTTTGTTTGCTGATGAAGGCTAACCGCCGCAACGTTCTGTATGTGTTGTAACTCTGTTATGTAAAGCTGCACTACTTTGTGTCATTTTATATTGTTTAAACTTTCACAGCTTTACCGCAGTTCCACCAAATTTTATGCCTACATCGGGACCTTATGAGAACTGGACATGGCCGGGACCAGCCCCGGTGAGAACCCACAAGGAATAACCAATCCATGAGAGGATAACACAAAATATGACAAGCCCTAGTAAGGACCACCAAAATTATAACTACTCAGTGAGGACCACAAAAACATAATCAGACCCCCAGAGGACAACAGAAAATATAACCAGCACTTTTAAGTGCTAATAGACAAAGAAACAAAAAAATGAAAGAACCTGGTAGATCCGCATGAGGATCGGCCGTTATCAGGACCAACAGGCAGCACAAGAACCAACCTTTACCGACAACCAGAGTGGAAAAAACCCAGTACGAATTAGGATTAACAGCCCACAAAAACCACGGACCTCAACTCTATCCAAGGCTGAAGAAGCAAGTTGAACGAGACCGAATTTGGAAGTTTTGTTTTTGAATCAAGTCAAGATATATGGAGGTGGAAGCAGTAACAGAGGCATTCCGTTGGTTAGAGGAGACCACTGCAACACACACTGTATTTATTACGGACTCAAGGAGTATGCTAAGTAAGGTGGGGAAAGGAACGATTCGTGTGGAATGGCTATCCTCGCTTCAGAGGTCACAGATTGTGAGAACTGAATGGATTTTTGCCCTGGCCATGCGGAAATGCGGGGAATGAACAGGCTGATAGGCGGGCGGGGAATGCACCTTTTAGCGGTAGATTACCTATGGACAAGGGAGAGGTGGTCTAGCGCCTGTGGGACCTGTTGGAGAAGGCCTAGGGGGGGGAGGTGGGCAAATTGAGAACCTGTATGTGGAAAGAATGATATTGCGCAGGATCGGTAGGTGTTCTGGAAGAATCACAAAACTGAGAGGGAAGACAAGGAGAACTTTCAATCAGATAGTAATGAGGACGATTTGTAGTATGACTCTTCGCTGGCTGTTGAACGAGGGGACGGAGCGCGTCGGGGAATGTCCTGAGTTCAGTGATGTCGGTTCTTAGCTCAACTCAACTCAAATCAGCACCAACATCTTCTAACTTTACGACTTCAGATTCTTTCACCGCCAATCTTCCCCCGACGAATGCTGCTGATTGAAAAGAAGTCGAGGTAGTGTAATGGTTAGTCGGCTCACCTAATACAGTTTGTAGTTCGACATTCAACTCTGGAAATGGCATGAATACATTGTTTGTTTAATGATTGCATCAGTCTGGTCGGTCCAGTCTAGCAATATGGCTGTCTGAGTAGTTCGATACGTTTATAAAGAAAGGTAAATTGGAGAGGTAGCTAGTCACTAAACTTCAAGCTCTACTTGAGCATAAAATAGTAATCTAGTACACTTAGGCCGGCTTCCTGGCCTAGAGGTTAGCAACTTTTCTCCGTAATCTCGTATACTCTCGTAGGTAACGTGACGACGGTGAGAATCAGTAGTGGTTCGAATCGCGTCGGTAACTTACGGGGTATGTGAGCCGGACGCTCAGAAAGCAATGGCAAACTACTGAGCGTAATCTTGCCAAGAAATCAACAATCAGCTGAAAGATGCTGATGTTGACAGCGATGTCATGTAAAGGATATGCAAAAACATTAGTACACTTAGAGATCTGCATTTAGAGACAAAATATTTCACCACAGCGACAGTATCTGTCACGGAATTATAGTAGTATTTTAGTGAATAGCTTGCCAACCATGACCAGCAATGAGTTGATCGGCTTCTTAGGAAAAGGCATAACATTGAAGTGAAGTTAGAAAATAAATGTAAATCCAACGATATGGTGTATATGAATCCATCCATCAATGCCATGCCGATAAGCGTGGGCGGTCATATTTTGCCATCTCACTCGATCACCAGAGTCGTGGATCAGCTCTGTGTTTCTGTCTCGACAATGCCACGTGGCCAAGCCTCCAGGTATTTATTCTCGGTCTTCCCCTTGGTCTCTTCCTTCGATCTTGCCAGTTGTCACCAATTTCTCCAATTCATGTATATGAATACTTATTGTGAAAACAAACGCCAGAGTACTGGTAGAAAAAACACCATTAGTGGTAATCTTGTCACTAATCTTTTCCTGTTCTGAGCTATCCAAAGCAACTGTCTTTGATTCTGGAGTTGAATGCGTGTCACTTGATGTAGGTGTGATATAATCAGGGTTGTTACGGCTCGAACGACTCGACTCGACGTATATGGGGGGTAAAACAAACTTGACTATGTTCAACCCGTTGTTGTAGTCTGTTTATAGTTGGTGGTCATCTATTTTGCGGTTATCTTTATCAGTTTATTTTTCCTCTTTGCAGATGCTTTCCCCCCCCCCCCCCCACACGCACACACACACACACCCTCTCACGTTTGCGACAGCTGGTGGTTTGGGCGGAGCCTTTATACATCTTGTTGGTTTTTATACATGTTACATTCCATCAGTGAGGCCTGCTTGCACATCTTTGTGATTTTCATGTGTTAGACTTCGGGTTGTCTCGTGTGTATGCCGTGCCTTATGTTACAGCCCAGTTGATCCACTCTCATCGTATTTAAAAAATGGAGAGGGTAAGGGAGACTACTGATGGCTTGTTCCGATCCCGGTATACAAGTAATACGCTCAAACCGAGCATGCTGGTAATCTTTCAAAGCAGTGAGTGCAAAACATGGGTGTCGATTCTCTCCCATCATCGCCTGGAATTTTCCCTGATTCTCTTGCAGTCTCGTGGCGCAGAATACTGAGCCTCGGCAAACTTCATCACCACAAGAAACTTCGGTCTATTCTTCTTTCGTTAGCCAGGCTGGTATTTGCCCAGGATGCCCCACGTGGAGACGAGGAGAAACCTTGGTCAGTTTCAGCCCCGCCCTTGGCACGTCAACACCTCTGTATGCCACACTAACAGTTGAGAACTCGTTAATTAAAATCCCGTTCATGTGTGGCGGATTTCACGCCAGTTTAAATGAATGACAATGAGAAAGCCTTGCGGCAATGGCGGCGGCTAACTGTCTCCTCTTGCATGTTTCTATAGCAGCCCAGCGTGACCTCTAGGAACTGGATTAGTCTTCATTGTTAGCTTGCAAGATACCTCTCAGTGGCAACTCAATGGACGATGCTTGGGGACTTCGCATATATTCTTTGCCGAAAATACACTTTTGTGAATATTAAATATTCATAACTTTCCCTTTATATAATCATCATCAGTAGAAGCATCATTAACAAGCGCCTTGCTAACTAATCGTGGACAGAATGAAAGGAATCCGAATGAACACATAAATATCATTTTCGATAATAGGAAAAACACACAAAAATAAGTGCAGACAGTAGTCTTTATCAATTAAAAAAATAAAAAAAATAAAGAAAGAAAGATCAAAGTTACAAACACTGAAGTATCCAGTTACAAAAGCTGAAGTATCATAGTTACAAAAACTGAAGAATCATAGTTACAACAACTGAAGTATCATAGTTACAAAAACTGAAGTATCATAATTCAAGAAACTGATTTATCATAGTTACAAAAAACTGAAGAATTATAGTTACAAAAACGAAGTATTAGTTGCAAAATCTGAAGTATCATAGTTACAAAAATTGAAGTATCATATTTACCAACACTGAAATAGCATAGTTATAAAAAACTGAAGTAGTCTGTCAAAACTGTCATTTACTGTCATACAGTACTCTGCGGTGTATGGCAGAGGGGTCTTTGAGCCTGAGGAATTAGGCCGCCTGGCTAGTGCAGTCGCCGCAAACTGTGCAGGATAGGATTTTCTTTTTGCCCCCGACAGAAAAAAATCCCACACCTTACCGAGGGATCGAACCCGGGTCTCCGAATGGGAGTCCGACGTTCTATCAACTCGGCCAGCCGCTGCTCTGAAGTATCATAGTTACAAAAACCGAAGAATTATAATTACAAAAACTTTAGTATGGTAGTCACCCAAAAAAAAAAGTAATGAAGAATCATAGGTAGCGCGGTCGGACTAGGGTTGACGCCTGCGCTCGTCGTCCGTCAACAGAGGAAAAGACTGGTCACCTTTCCCCCGCGCATTCAAGCCTTCAAAATGTGATGGTCATATCGCATCACTCCGTGGCTTAGGCGTTACGGACGCGGTTCGTGATCCCGTATACGCGTGTTCGAAACACAGCTATGCGCGATTTGGCAGCAGACCACGTAGCGTTGATTTTTTACGAAATGGTATGCGTGCCGGTCGTTCAGAAAGCAATGGCAAACTACGAACGTAAATTGCCAAGAGATCACACCAGACAAAAAAGGCTGGTGTTGACTGCAATGTCCTGTAAAGGATATGCACCTAACGTTTTAACTATCACATAACTGCACCATAACAGGTTTTTGCCTTGGGGCATGTTTATGTTTAGTTCTATCTGTGAATGATGAATGAATCTGGGAATTATTGGGCTGGACAACTGCCCCACGACAAAAGTGTCCAGCCACCGATTTTATCTATTTCTCACGATACTGACTTATACGTTATTTGTGTATTTCTTCTTTTTAACTATATAAGATTCTCCAATGCCTCGCCTAGGCTTTTAAAATTCATGTTGAGATTTTCGTGTCGTATTTTTGCAGTTTTATGGTTCATTTTTCCTGAAAGCAGATTTGCACGGTGACACCTGACACGAACACACTGGAACAATTTATCTGCCGACACAATAATGTGGAAATATGCATAATGTTGACTGCTTATACTGGCAGACAGCTGTCATCTTCAAGCTGGAGTGTCTTAACCCCCCTCTGTCTCAGGTGGTTTTGTTAAAGCTACAAAATATACGCCTTTTAAAATACAATAATATAACAAAAGTACAAGGTCTGATATGCCAGGTTGGATTTTAACTGTCTATAGCCAGAAATATTCAGCGTTTAAGTTTAAATTCTCCAGACAATTGAATGGATGTCACAGAAGAGCATCGGTGTCGCCAGGTTTCTGGACAGTCCACTCAGACCAACAACACAATGGGGTCGTGGTCAATTTTACACGCCTCCTACCCCGCCCCCTTCTTTCCATGTGCTCACTGTACCGTACCATCCAGCACCGTTATACTAATACACCCGAGATTTCCGTAGTCATTCACAGGTCCGTACGTGAGGTGAGTATACAGTTTTTTTCTCTATAAACAGTTTTTCTATTAAACATTTTCTTCGACTAACATTCTTTTCAATTAACATTTTGTCAATTCTCATTTTCTCTTCATTGCTTCCATTTTTCCATGCATTTGTTCCTCTCGTCCTGTCATCACCTTCTAATGTAGTCACAGGAGTTCTCCTTGACTGTATGTTGTGTTTGTGAATGTGTTTGTTTGCTGATGAAGGCTAACCGCCGCAACGTTCTGTATGTGTCGTAACTCTGTTATGTAAAGCTGCACTACTTTGTGTCATTTTATATTGTTTAAACTTTCACAGCTTTACCGCAGTTCCACCAAATTTTATGCCTACATCGGGACCTTATGAGAACTGGACATGGCCGGGACCAGCCCCGGTGAGGACCCACAAGGAATAACCAATCCATGAGAGGATAACACAAAATATGACAAGCCCTAGTAAGGACCACCAAAATTATAACTACCTCAGTGAGGACCACAAAAACATAATCAGACCCCCAGAGGACAACAGAAAATATAACCAGCACTTTTAAGTGCTAATAGACAAAGAAACCAAAAAAATGAAAGAACCTGGTAGATCCGCATGAGGATCGGCCGTTATCAGGACCAACAGGCAGCACAAGAACCAACCTTTACCGACAACCAGAGTGGAAAAAACCCAGTACGAATTAGGATTAACAGCCCACAAAAACCACGGACCTCAACTCTATCCAAGGCTGAAGAAGCAAGTTGAACGAGACCGAATTTGGAAGTTTTGTTTTTGAATCAAGTCAAGATATATGGAGGTGGAAGCAGTAACAGAGGCATTCCGTTGGTTAGAGGAGACCACTGCAACACACACTGTATTTATTACGGACTCAAGGAGTATGCTAAGTAAGGTGGGGAAAGGAACGATTCGTGTGGAATGGCTATCCTCGCTTCAGAGGTCACAGATTGTGAGAACTGAATGGATTTTTGCCTGGCCATGCGGAAATGCGGGGAATGAACAGGCTGATAGGCGGGCGGGGAATGCACCTTTTAGCGGTAGATTACCTATGGACAAGGGAGAGGTGGTCTAGCGCCTGTGGGACCTGTTGGAGAAGGCCTAGGGGGGGGAGGTGGGCAAATTGAGAACCTGTATGTGGAAAGAATGATATTGCGCAGGATCGGTAGGTGTTCTGGAAGAATCACAAAACTGAGAGGGAAGACAAGGAGAACTTTCAATCAGATAGTAATGGGGACGATTTGTAGTATGACTCTTCGCTGGCTGTTGAACGAGGGGACGGAGCGCGTCGGGGAATGTCCTGAGTTCAGTGATGTCGGTTCTTAGCTCAACTCAACTCAAATCAGCACCAACATCTTCTAACTTTACGACTTCAGATTCTTTCACCGCCAATCTTCCCCCGACGAATGCTGCTGATTGAAAAGAAGTCGAGGTAGTGTAATGGTTAGTCGGCTCACCTAATACAGTTTGTAGTTCGACATTCAACTCTGGAAATGGCATGAATACATTGTTTGTTTAATGATTGCATCAGTCTGGTCGGTCCAGTCTAGCAATATGGCTGTCTGAGTAGTTCGATACGTTTATAAAGAAAGGTAAATTGGAGAGGTAGCTAGTCACTAAACTTCAAGCTCTACTTGAGCATAAAATAGTAATCTAGTACACTTAGGCCGGCTTCCTGGCCTAGAGGTTAGCAACTTTTCTCCGTAATCTCGTATACTCTCGTAAGGTAACGTGACGACGGTGAGAATCAGTAGTGGTTCGAATCGCGTCGGTAACTTACGGGGTATGTGAGCCGGACGCTCAGAAAGCAATGGCAAACTACTGAGCGTAATCTTGCCAAGAAATCAACAATCAGCTGAAAGATGCTGATGTTGACAGCGATGTCATGTAAAGGATATGCAAAAACATTAGTACACTTAGAGATCTGCATTTAGAGACAAAATATTTCACCACAGCGACAGTATCTGTCACGGAATTATAGTAGTATTTTAGTGAATAGCTTGCCAACCATGACCAGCAATGAGTTGATCGGCTTCTTAGGAAAAGGCATAACATTGAAGTGAAGTTAGAAAATAAATGTAAATCCAACGATATGTGTATATGAATCCATCCATCATATGCCATGCCGATAAGCGTGGGCGGTCATATTTTGCCATCTCACTCGATCACCAGAGTCGTGGATCAGCTCTGTGTTTCTGTCTCGACAATGCCACGTGGCCAAGCCATCCATGTATTTATTCTCGGTCTTCCCCTTGGTCTCTTCCCTTCGATCTTGCCAGTTGTCACCAATTTCTCCAATTCATGTATATGAATACTTATTGTGAAAACAAACGCCAGAGTACTGGTAGAAAATAACACCATTACTGGTAATCTTGTCACTAATCTTTTCCTGTTCTGAGCTATCCAAAGCAACTGTCTTTGATTCTGGAGTTGAATGCGTGTCACTTGATGTAGGTGTGATATAATATTATAATCAGGGTTGTTACGGCTCGAACCGACTCGACTCGACTTATATGGGGGTAAAACAAACTTTGACTATGTTCAACCCGTTGTTGTAGTCTGTTTATAGTTGTGGTCATCTATTTTTGCGGTTATCTTTATCAGTTTTATTTTTCCTCTTTGCAGATGCTTCCCCCCCCCCCCCCCCCACGCACACACACACACACACACACCACCCTCTCACGTTTGCGACAGCTATTGGTTTGGGCGGAGCCTTTATACATCTTGTTGGTTTTTATACATGTTACATTCCATCAGTGAGGCCTGCTTGCACATCTTTGTGATTTTCATGTGTTAGACTTCGGATTGTCTCGTGTGTATGCCGTGCCTTATGTTACAGCCCAGTTGATCCACTCTCATCGTATTTAAAAAATGGAGAGGGTAAGGGACCGGCTCCGTGGCCGAGGGGTTAGCAGCTTTCTCCGCTAACTCCGAATACTCTCGTCACGTGACGCGACGAGAATTAGCAGTGGTTCGAATCGCAAAAGTGACTTATGAGAGTATGGAGCCGGTCGCTCAGAAAGTCGTGGCGTGCTGATGAGCGTAATCTAGCCTAGGAATCAACATACAGCTGAAAGATGCTGGTGTTGACCGCAATATCCTGAAACAGGATGGAAACGCGGGAAAAAAAAAAAAAAAAAAAAGAGGGTAAGGGAGACTACTGATGGCTTGTTCCGATCCCGGTATACAAGTAATACGCTCAAACCGAGCATGCTGGTAATCTTTCAAAGCAGTGAGTGCAAAACATGGGTGTCGATTCTCTCCCATCATCGCCTGGAATTTTCCCTGATTCTCTTGCAGTCTCGTGGCGCAGAATACTGAGCCTCGGCAAACTTCATCACCACAAGAACTTCGGTCTATTCTTCTTTCGTTAGCCAGGCTGGTATTTGCCCAGGATGCCCCACGTGGAGACGAGGAGAAACCTTGGTCAGTTTCAGCCCCGCCCTTGGCACGTCAACACCTCTGTATGCCACACTAACAGTTGAGAACTCGTTAATTAAAATCCCGTTCATGTGTGGCGGATTTCACGCCAGTTTAAATGAATGACAATGAGAAAGCCTTGCGGCAATGGCGGCGGCTAACTGTCTCCTCTTGCATGTTTTCTATAGCAGCCAGCGTGACCTCTAGGAACTGGATTAGTCTTCATTGTTAGCTTGCAAGATACCTCTCAGTGGCAACTCAATGGACGATGCTTGGGGACTTCGCATATATTCTTTGCCGAAAATACACTTTTGTGAATATCAAATATTCATAACTTTCCCTTTATATAATCATCATCAGTAGAAGCATCATTAACAAGCGCCTTGCTAACTAAGCGTGGACAGAATGAAAGGAATCCGAATGAACACATAAATATCATTTTCGATAATAGGAAAAACACACAAAAATAAGTGCAGACAGTAGTCTTTATCAATTAAAAAAATAAAAAAAGAAAGAAAGAAAGATCAAAGTTACAAACACTGAAGTATCCAGTTACAAAAGCTGAAGTATCATAGTTACAAAAACCGAAGAAGCATAGTTACAACAACTGAAGTATCATAGTTACAAAAACTGAAGTATCATAATTCAAGAAACTGATTTATCATAGTTACAAAAACTGAAGAATTATAGTTACAAAAACGAAGTATTAGTTGCAAAATCTGAAGTATCATAGTTACAAAAATTGAAGTATCATATTTACCAACACTGAAATAGCATAGTTATAAAAAACTGAAGTATCTGTCAAGACTGTCATTTACTGTCATACAGTACTCTGCGGTGTATGGCAGAGGGGTCTTTGAGCCTGAGGAATTAAGGCCGCCTGGCTAGTGCAGTCGCCGCAAACTGTGCAGGATAGGATTTTCTTTTTGCCCCCGACAGAAAAAAATCCCACACTTTACGGAGGGATCGAACCCGGGTCTCCCGAATGGGAGTCCGACATTCTATCAACTCGGCCAGCCGCTGCCTCTGAAGTATCATAGTTACAAAAACCGAAGAATTATAATTACAAAAACTTTAGTATGGTAGTCACCAAAAAAAAAAAGTAATGAAGAATCATAGGTAGCGCGGTCGGACTAGGGTTGACGCCTGCGCTCGTTGTCCGTCAACAGAGGAAAAGACTGGTCACCTTTCCCCCGCGCATTCAAGCCTTCAAAATGTGATGGTCATATCGCATCACTCCGTGGCTCAGGCGTTACGGACGCGGTTCGTGATCCCGTATACGCGTGTTCGAAACACAGCTATGCGCGATTTGGCAGCAGACCACGTAGCGTTGATTTTTTACGAAATGGTATGCGTGCCGGTCGTTCAGAAAGCAATGGCAAACTACTGAACGTAAACTTGCCAAGAGATCACACCAGACAAAAAAGGCTGGTGTTGACTGCAATGTCCTGTAAAGGATATGCACCTAACGTTTTAACTATCACATAACTGCACCATAACAGGTTTTTGCCTTGGGGCATGTTTATGTTTAGTTCTATCTGTGAATGATGAATGAATCTGGGAATTATTGGGCTGGACAACTGCCCCACGACAAAAGTGGTCCAGCGACCGATTTATCTATTTCTCACGATACTGACTTATACGTTATTTGTGTATTTCTTCTTTTTAACTATATAAGATTCTCCAATGCCTCGCCTAGGCTTTTAAAATTCATGTTGAGATTTTCGTGTCGTATTTTTGCAGTTTTATGGTTCATTTTTCCTGAAAGCAGATTTGCACGGTGACACCTGACACGAACACACTGGAACAATTTATCTGCCGACACAATAATGTGGAAATATGCATAATGTTGACTGTCTTATACTGGCAGACAGCTGTCATCTTCAAGCTGGAGTGTCTTAACCCCCCTCTGTCTCAGGTGGTTTTGTTAAAGCTACAAAATATACGCCTTTTAAAATACAATAATATAACAAAAGTACAAGGTCTGATATGCCAGGTTGGATTTTAACTGTCTATAGCCAGAAATATTCAGCGTTTAAGTTTAAATTCTCCAGACAATTGAATGGATGTCACAGAAGAGCATCGGTGTCGCCAGGTTTCTGGGACAAAAGGTGTTAACAGTCGGCAGGCTTTGTAGCATGCAACCTGAAGCCTATGACACCTGGAAAGTTATGATGAACAGCGCAGAAATGTTAACACTTTGGTGAGTGTTACTTGTCAGACACCTTACTTCAGCCACTTATCTAGGTGAATTATTCAGGTCATGAATCCAGTGTGGCTCATTTCTGCCAGGAGAGACCCATTAGCCAAGATGAGGGCGTGGTGGGTGGGGTTGGGCTTACTCAGGGTGACTACTGTTTATGTGTGGAAACCAGTTCGCGGAATGGCTCCGACGGACCGATTTGTGTCTTACAGAACAGTCTTTGATTTAAATTTAAGAATACATATACCAGCTAAAAGGAGTTGGTCACCTCAATTCTTGGTACACCATCTGCCGTTGTATTGGTTTCACTTTTCTAAAACCGAGGTTCAATGTTAGTGAACGTAGCGCCACAACACAGACACACCGAGTTCCAGGTCAGCCGCAGGCCATTGGAAACAGATAGCTTTCCTTTGACTTTCATAGCGATGTGAGCGTCGCCCGTTCCGAAAGTAGTGGTAAACTTCGGAGACTCCTGGGGGTCGTCGCTGGAGCTACGGAGTGCGTGCTTTGTGCGACGCCATCGGCAGTTCGCTGCGGAAAGAGACTAAGCCATATGAGATAAATACCTGGTGCAATGAAATCGACCCTGTCGACTCATAATTAATAAAGTGTAAGTAAAATTGCCTAGAAAATCATAGACAGTCATAAATGGTACCATTGACTGAGACGTCCTGTAACACCTAACTTTTTCTCTCAAAAATATTAGTATCCAGTCGAGTGTTTAATTCTTTGCGGATTCTCAATCGTATTTGCTGAACATACACGGGTATCTTGTTCATGTCCTAGTGGTTGTTCATGTAATGTTACGTCTCCCGTTAAACATCTAGGCGAAAGTCAGTATGGCTGAATGGATAAGAGAGCTTGTTCTTCAACATCCGGTGTGCTGATCCCGAGGTAGCGAGTTCAACCCCTACACCGGTCAGTTGGACTAAATGTTGACTTCTCCTCCTTGACTTGGGTGACGTAAATTACAAGTACTTCTGAAGTCGGAGTGGGATCACCTGATGGCGAGGGACACTGGTGTCACGAAAAACACCGTGATTAACCAGTGATGACAATAAAAGGCGTTCGGATTAACGATATGTTCGAGGCCACAGGTTGTTTCAACAAATACAGAAAAAACAGTCTGGGTTGCAGCTGCACGTGTTTCCATCTGGTCGGCAAAATAGGAACATTCGGTGGTGAGTGAGATGAATCTATACACCACTTTGACAGTTCATAAACAGTCAGATGCAAGTAGAATTGCCGGCTCGGGACATGAAACAGTCCCGTCTGTCATTTAGAGTTTCCGGACATCAAGCGAAATGGCGGCTGTGATTGTCACCACTCGACAGAAGATTGGCGGCTTGTTATTGAAAACTGTTGTTGGGACCATACAGTAACTCGCTAGCTTGTTGTGGATGTCAAAACATGGGAGGACGAATCTGACATTGATTGAGCCAGGGAAGATAGATTCCTGACAAGGGATGATCTGCCCAAAATAACACCTGTGTGGACATAAAGAATAACGTCACGAGACCAAGTTTAGGCGTTTGCCAAAAACCCGATTTGGGGACAACTAGTGTAACTCGAAACGTTGATCGAGGCAGACGTGCTTTGGCCCTGCAGTTAGGGAGTTAAGAACATCTAACGTGTGCTGGATTAATTAGATTTATTTTACACGTGCCTGGCATGGCAAACTTAGATGTGATTGAGTAAAACTGCAGTGCCGTATAAGGTAGAACATATTATCTAATTAGTTCTAATTAATATAGGCAGTAACCTTGTAAAACTAGAGTGTGATGATTAGCACTGTTAGTGGAAAACTAGTTAGAAGATGAGTGATGATTAGCTCTGCTAGGGTGAATAGGATAGCGGGGTGATAATTGGAGAGATTTAAGATGGGTTGGGAGATGGGGAAAGTGCCCAATGGGGAGGGATCTTTCAGTGGGCTGCCCACTGAAGTCTTGCACTCTGTTATTGGTCTTTCCTTGTCATCGCCTGATTCGGACGTAGGTGAGGAGCTAATATGCTCTATGACAGAGTTTAGTTAGCTGTGTAATAACTGAGCAAGGCAATAGGCTTACACTCAGCCGGTAGGATCAGTGACTAGTACTATCACCAGATGTGTTGTTTCTCTCACAGGTTCCCTACCAGTTACGAGGAAGCTCAACACTGTTTTAGAAAAGGTTCAACTCCAATTTGAAAGAACCTCAGTTGAACAGTAACCTGTTTCTTACGGAAATTAAATAACGCTAGAAGGAAGATGGTTCACCTAAGATGGGTGATGATTGTTGATGCAACACACAGCATAAGAACATTGGTACCTAAACAAGAACATTAAAATATAATAGTCACATGGTGTGATATATTCTAGTGAAATAGTACAAAAGACATGATACTTGAAACTAGATAGACACTAGTTAGGATCAAGTATATTAACAATAACAGTGATACCTAAATACTCACTACAAAGGATTTGTGCATTCTTTAGGAACGATAGGAACTTATGTGTAGTGTGCAACCGGTCCATGATCAGCTGTAATTTACAAACAGTGTCTATTTCGGATGATCAGGAAGATGGATTACCAGGTAGCTACAGATGACAGTCGGTGTCCGGCAGGAGAGATACAGTACTGGGTGAGATGGACTTGTTCTGACTTAACGTGCTGTGGTGTGTCCTTGCAAGGATGAACTGACTATGCTATTATCTGAGGGTCCGATCCTACACACATTATAGAACACATCACACATTTTCTTCGCATACACGTCTCACGTACATTACACTTTTCTTTTAATAAATTAATCTTTATTAATTTTTAGAAGCAAGAGTTGTTGAATATGTTGCGTGGGGGAAGTATGAGAGGGGGCATAGTACGACAGTGAGAGAGAGAGAGAGGAAAAGGTGTCCATGAACTGAAGGAGTGTGTTGGACGGAAGCTGGTGGATTCTCCAGGATATTGATAAGGGAAAAAAAAATTATAATGTGGGTGTTGACTCCCCTCACTCCAGGGACGACGCTTTAAAGGAAGACACGACAACTGGTAATAGGGAAAGGTAATCCACACGCAAAAATCTCTCCAGCCCACTAGAAATAGTAGCACGCATACGGACTGCGCTTGAGTTCAAAGGGAGCGAACCTCAATGCTGGGATGCCAATTGTCCGGTGTGATTTGTTCCAGTCAACTTTCTTCTAGATGTTCCATAAACAAACATGTTCCCTTCTATCCCACAACAATGTCTGCATAATCGGTGGGTTCTTAGAAGTGTCGTGTGCATGCATTCATTGGCGAGGTTTTCCACTGCTCCCAACATTTAGCAAAACATGCCAGTATGGTCATGCAGTGGTCTATGCTGTTGTATATATGTTTAGCTACTGGATAATACCTTTCTTGGCCATTCTCCTTTCAAACTTGAAAACTAGTACTGCCCATACTGCAACTTTACCAGCCCAAACTGTGGGTAGCAGGTTCATTCCACACAATGGTCGGCTGGAATTCAACGTTGAATTCATGATTATAAAACAATGGAAGTGAGGTATTAAAGCAGCCATGAGCAGCACGTGACGATTCCCTCGGTTATCCCAGCACCAGGGCGCTATGTGTCGGCTCTGCAATTATGGTAGCCACCCAGGATGGCGGAAAATGCTATGGACTGTCCCTGCCTTCCTTTGAGGGATGACCGCGAAGTCTTCGACTGTTCCAACTTGACTAGCTGGGATGTGGACGGTACCACAAAAGTGAGAGTCTCCCAGGAATGCTAATCTGGTCAAAAATGCACGTAAAAGCCGGATGTGTTGACCTAAGGGTTTCGACCCAAGGGTGCCTAACGCACACCGCAATCACATCTGAAAAAACACTCCGGATGAACGCAAAGCAGAAGAAGAAGAAACAATGGGAAACTACTGAAGTAAGATATATATGAAGTAAGATATATATGAAGTAAGATATGTGTGAAGTAAGATATATATGAAGTAAGATATATATGAAGTAAGATATATATGAAGTTAGATATATATGAAGTAAGATATATATGAAGTTAGATATATATGAAGTAAGATATATATGAAGTAAGATATACATGAAGTAAGATATATATGAAGTAAGATATATATGAAGTAAGATATATATGAAGTAAGATATATATGAAGTAAGATATATATGAAGGAAGATATGTGTGAAGTAAGATATATATGAAGTTAGATATATATGAAGTAAGATATGTGTGAAGTAAGATATATATGACGTAAGATATATATGAAGTAAGATATATATGAAGTAAGATATGTGTGAAGTAAGATATATATGAAGTAAGATATATATGAAGTAAGATATATATGAAGTAAAATATATATGAAGTAAAATATATATAAAGTAAGATATATATGAAGTAAGATATATATGAAGTTAGATATATATGAAGTAAGATATGTGTGAAGTAAGATATATATGAAGTAAGATATGTGTGAAGTAAGATATATATGAAGTAAGATATGTGTGAAGTAAGATATATATGAAGTAAGATATATATGAAGTAAGATATATATGAAGTTAGATATATATGAAGTAAGATATGTGTGAAGTAAGATATATATGAAGTAAGATATGTGTGAAGTAAGATATATATGAAGTAAGATATATATGAAGTATGATATATATGAAGTAAGATATATATGAAGTAAGATATATATGAAGTAAGATATATATGAAGTAAGATATATATGAAGTTAGATATATATGAAGTAAGATATGTGTGAAGTAAGATATATCTTATATATAAATAAGGAGCGTATGTCTGTCTGTCTGTCTGTATCTATGTATCTATGTATGTCTTTTGTGCGCTCGCGAACGGCCCATCCGATTGAGATGAAATTTTCTACACGCCTTCCTTTCAGTCCAGAGCTGTCAACTGTGATATTTTTTTAGTGTGAAATCGCCTGCTTACTCAGTATTATTTCATTTTTCATTTTTCATTATAATTGTATATATTTCAGGGGACCTAACTCCGTAAAAGTTATTTCAAGGGGCATAACTTTTCTGTATAACTTATAGTCATATTGTGGCATCGTTTTCAAAGATTTATAAACTCTGTGTCCATAGTTATGTACCGGCATATGAGTTATAATAAATAATGATACAAACTGTAAGGCATTTTCAAAGTTTTCATAAAAATAATGCACAATGCATAACATTGTAACTCATCTTTATTTGCTTAAGAAGTTACTGTAGTCATGCAGGTGATTAGCAAGCGTTTTCATTCAAAATAATGGATGGTGTGTGGAAGGACATTCTTTTAAGTTACTTTTTTTGTTGTATGAATTTAATGAGAACTTATATGACTACTTATGTGAATTAAATGAGATGCTCCCCACCAGGGACTGGGCGAAGCCGGACAGGGTCAGGCAGACAGATAGACAGACAGACAGACAGACAGACAGACAGACAGACAGACAGACAGACAGACAGACAGACAGACAGATAGTCGGTAACGGGAACGGGAACTTATAGGACTACTTATATGAATTAAATGAGATGCTCCACACCAGGAGCTGGGCAATGCCGGGCCGGGTCAGACAGACAGACAGATAGATAGTCGGAACGGGAACTTATATGACTACTTATATGAATTAAATGAGATGCTCCCCTTCAGGGTCTGGGCGAAGACGGGCCGGGTCAGACAGACAGACAGACAGACAGACAGACAGACAGACAGTCGGTAACGGGAACGGGAACTTATATGACTACTTATATGAATTAAATGAGATGCTCCCCAAAAAGGACTGGGCGAAGCCGGGCCGGGTCAGCTAGTATATATATATATAAAGTAAGATATGTGTGAAGTAAGATATGTATGAAGTAAGATATGTATGAAGTAAGATATGTGTGAAGTAAGATATAAATGAAGTAAGATATATATGAAGTAAGATATATATGAAGTAAGATATATATGAAGTAAGATATATATGAGGTAAGATATATATGAAGTTAGATATATATGAAGTAAGATATGTGTGAAGTAAGATATATATATATATAAAGTAAGATATGTAGTGAAGTAAGATATGTATGAAGTAAGATATGTATGAAGTAAGATATGTGTGAAGTAAGATATATATGAAGTAAGATATTGATTGGTTGTTTGATTTAGGAATCGACATCACAGCATTCGGGGCATTCCCATAATTGCTCCGTCCCCATCCTCAGTAGCCAGCGAAGAGTTCCAACACTAATAGTACCAGTAGCAATCTGATTATAAGTCCGTCTCGCCTTTCCTCTGAGCGTTGAGCGTCGGCCAGATCCCCTCTTTACTCCTCGCTGTCTCATTCTTGCCAGACCATGGTAATCCATTTGCTCCTCCGAGGTGTGCACGTGCTCCCACAAGGCCGCAACCACATCTGCCTTGTCATGTATCAATACTCCACCAAGTTCTGCAGAGCCAGCTAATCTGTCCGCCTGTTCATTTCCCAGAACACCGGCATGCCCCGGAGAATAGATCCAGGCGATGCTTGTCACCCGTGACCTCCGAAGCGAAGCAAGCCACTCGGCACGAAGCCTGCCCGTCCTCACCCTCGTAAGCATGCTTTCTGAGTCAGTTACAATCACGATGTGTGTGTGTGTGTGTGTGTGTGTGTGTGTCGTATCCTCCATCCAGCGGAGAGCCGCGGTGACTGCCTCCACCTCCATTCTTAAGCTGGATGTTGTGGTATCATATGCCAGGCTCTCCTGCCCCAAACATCGACCATTAGCTTTGGCCATGAACCAGCAGCCACTTCTCTCACCTCTTGACACCGAACCATCTGTGTAGATAATCACATCACCCAAGTGAGCATTGTCCTGAATTAGTTGCTGGATTTCCACTTCCGTGGCCCCCTGCTGGCCACTCCCTGCACTCCCGGCTGAAGTAAGATATGTATGAAGTAAGGTATGTATGAAGTAAGGTATGCTTGAAGTAAGATATGTGTGAAGTAAGATATATATGAAGTAAGGTATGTATAGAGTATGATATATGAAGTAAGATATGTAAGAAGTAAAATATATGAAGTAAACTAAATACAAGGCCCTTTTAACGCCATAAGTAAGTAAATACAGGACCCTCTAGAAAGCATGGAAGAATAATGGCAAATGCTGAAGTACACTACAAAAAACATCAAACACCATCAGAATAACACCATGAGTTAACAGGGTGGGAAAGAAGAAAATGTTTCAATGGTTAGATACACATTCCGTCCGTATTCCGAAGTTGTGGGTTCGGGTGAATGATAGATCTGGCTGATGATGATGACACCTTTATTTAGGGGTGTTGAATTGACCATGTGTGAAGTACACTTTATTTCTACGGAGAGCTGCTCTGGTCATTCGGAGGTGACAGGTTCGAATCCAAGTTTGGTAACTACAGCTTTCAGTTTGCATGGTGTCTAGTGTGTCCTATAACTTCCACAGTTGAGTTGAGTTGAGTCAAGAACCGACATCACTGCACTCAGGACATTCCCATACGTGCTCCGTCCCCTCGTTCAACAGCCAGCGAAGAGTCACACTACTAATCGTTCCCACCGCTATCTGATTAAAAGTTCTCCTGGTTTTCCCTCTCAGTTTTGAAATTCTTCCAGAACCCCTGCCGATCCCCCGCAATCTCATTCTTTCCACATATGGGTTCTCAGTCTGTTCCTCCGCCTTCTCCACCTGGTCCCACAAGCGCACGACCACCTGCCTATGAGCGACAATCAATACTTGTGAATTTGTTTATCAGTCTTAGTGATGAGCGGCCGGCCAAGTGGCTACGAATGCCGGGTTCTCATTCGGGTGATTCGAGTTCGAACCCTAGGTAAGATGTGGGTTTCTTTTTCTGCAGGTGCCAACAACAAAAAAGAAACCTCTAACATGCACAGGTGGACAGTTGGCGTAAACTGCAATAGCCAGGCTTTAATTCCCCAGGATACAGACTCACCTATCCTACACCGCAAGTATAGGCAGTAGATAACAGTTTTGACAGCTGTCTTAGTGGTCTCAATTGTCCCGGAACAATGGATATTTCTGTGTACTAAGTTTAGTAGCCACTTGGTGGGTAACAATTCCCCGCCTCGAACACAGAGCCAGTAGGCCAGCCATCTTGTTTGCTGTGTGTTCATGGAGGACATACTTCTCGGCGCGTGGGTGTTAACAGTTTCTGTGCAAGCATAAATTAGATTTAGTCAAAACAAAAATGGATAACGAAACATGACAGCAGTGGTTTATCACAGTTATGACTTAAAAGTTGTTAATATGGTAGCAGAGATGTTGTATTATAACATAATGCCAACAATTCGGCGATGTATAAGTCCACGGCAGCTATTGGAAGTCGCTTAACATGATTAATTATCCCATGTCGCTTAATCAGTTAAGATAAAAATCACCGGGGCTCCCAAATCGACCTAGCTTAAAATTGGTAGTAAAAGCCGGCGGTGTCAGATTAACAACATGACCAATTCAATGCCGATCGGCACAATCTACGGGGCAAGTGCTATATGCCGAATAAACGTCCTGTTGTGGGAAATCGATCTTGTATATTTATTTTACTTTACAGGTGCCCATAATACTACATGGAATAATTTATTATCATCATCATGTGCCATGCCGATACGCGTGGACGGTCATGTTTCGCCATCTCACATGATCACCTGAGTGGTGGATCAGCTCTGTATTCTTGTCTCAACCATACCACGTGGCCAAGCCATCCAGGTATTTACTTATGGAATGTCCCGAATGCTGTGATGTCGGTTCCTAAATCAATCAATCAATTAATCTTTTCCCCTCAATCTTGCCAGTTGTTACCAAGTTCTTTAATTTATTTTTCTCATAATGTAGTCAACAAATTGTGACTGTCTACGTCTAATTTCTACTAATCAGTTTACGAATTTCATTTTTTTTTTAAAATTTTAGGACTTGGTCATTGGTTTTTCTGTGTATCCGTGGTATTCTTTGCAATTCCCTCAGAAACGACAGTTCCACAGCTGATGTTTTTCAGCTTGTCTGCCCAGATGGGTCGGTCGTCCGACATGTGAGAAGCTCATGGGCCTTTACAGCTTGGGCCGGAGGGAGAATTGTGAAGGAGGACTCTGGTGCTTTCACTGAAACCACAAGTAGCCTGACCATGGAAGTCATGGCAGTAAGTAAAGCAATAACATGGCTCGAGACACAGACATTCACTAGGGCTTGTTTCCTTAGCGACTCAATGAACATGATCAAGAGGATAGAGGAGGGGTCGATCCGAAGAGAATGGTTGCTGCCTCTGAAGCGGTCTCGGCTGGCAAAGATTAGTTTCATCTTCGTGCCAGGTCATGCGGGAGTACAAGGAAATGAGCGGGCTGACAAGCTCGCAGGTGAGGCTACTGTGGAGGGCGGACGCGCCATGGACCAGGACTGACATTCTGAATGCTCCACGAGAAGTGAGACTTTTGCGAGAACTAAGTGATGACTGTGAATCTACAACAATGGCCAGACTGCGGGAGCAGCAAATTAAAAGAGGGGTGGCCAAACAAGAACACTACGCAGGAAGCCAAAGAAGATTGATAAACCAACACAGAACTGGCGTCGTTAGCCGCTACACGCTGCGGGATTTGCTGAGGAGGGGATCCGAGCACTTATGGACTGAATGGTTCGATGTGCAACGAGAATGATCTGTCGACTAACTAACTAACTAACTAGCTTGTCTGCTCATTGTCCACGCTTCACATTCATACAAAAAAGTACTGGTTCTAGTTAGCACATCAACACTATTTTTCTCTTTGCAAATGACATCTTTTTATTTGTCAGTATGTTTTCCATCTTGCAAAAGACTACCTTTGCCACGGTGATTCTTGTTCTTCAAAGCATCTCCCATCAGATGTTATGACTGTTCCTAAATAATTGTAGAGATTAACTTTTTTAAGATTATTCCAATTTACTTGCATATTACATTGAGGTATTTCCTTCTTCCTAGTGACGACCATGATCTGTGTTTTCTTACAATTTAATTCTAACCCTAGTTGGTCACTGTGTGCAACAACCGCATCTACTAAATTGTGCAGATGCCTGCTCATTGTCTGTAAATGGAATCATTACAAACAATAAAATCGGACAGAGCCAAGTTAGCAGGCGCTTGCACTCTCGACTGCCTTCAGGTGGGCATGTGTTTTGGATCCCCACCGAGCAGGAACATAACAAGTGGACCTCGGCTCCAGGGTTAACATAGCATAAACTGGTACCTGGACACGTCTTGGGAAGTCAAGATAGCCACGGTAATATTGACCCCACCATCCACCGAGTGCCGATTGATCTGTTACAATAATGGGACTAGGACCGTACTCCCAACATGTCTCTGGTGTGATGTAACAGGGTCCTTGGCTTTACTTGACTGACTGTTTCTGTATTAAGGTTTACTTGTTTTACCTTTCCAGGGTTTTCATTGTCTTTCCTAGTAGAACAGAGAGAGAGAGAGAGAGAGAGAGAGAGAGAGAGAGAGAGAGAGAGAGAGAGAGAGAGAGAGAGACTAGTGTAGCAGAATGTATTAGTGTAGGCGTGCAAGGCTACAACACGCTTGAGCATCAATATAGAACAGCGAGAAGGATGCTCAAGTCGTGACGTAGCTTGTTGTTGGGGTGGTCAGTAAACACCAAGGACGAGAGAAGAGAAGTCAACAGTCATGATCGAATTGTACTGTGAATTTGTATCGACCATCATAATCAAATAAAGCATGTTCTAAATAATCTAGCAGAACTTGTTAGTCCTCTGTACAAGCATTGTTACAGGAGGATTAAATGGTGCCGTGACCAGGATTCGATATTTTTTACTTGGAGCTCGCGGCCACAATGTGAAGTAAGAAAGTCACTCTTGATGTCAGTTTATAGTATGTGAGTTTCTCTTGAAACGTTTAGACTCATTTAAACAAAAAGTTCAAAATCGGATCATTTTTGATTGAGTAAGAAAGTCAAAATTTCAACATTTTTTGGACACTATCAAAATTATCAAGATTTGTGAATAGAGCCATCTGTACAACATGATTGCATACGGAGTGTTGCTGAGATGTTTTCATCATAACTATTTGAAGGAACGGGATTCTTGTCAAAAAAATATTATAAACTTTGACCTGCCGGTATTACAGCCGTTGGTAACCTTGCCTTGTGTTTGAAGGTCAGCCAGTCACATGCTGAGATTTGTCCAGGTCCAGGAGCAAAGAAATTTCAAAACGAATGTAAACAACTTGAATCAAATAGAAATGTTGTTCTGAGAGAGCGGTTACCTTCTTTGTATCAAGACTACCTAGAGCGAACTCAAAGCCGCTATGTTCATTGAACCGTGACCTTGGGTGCCTGAAGAATCAAGCCAATTGCTCCTTTGGTTGGAAAGTAAGAAGAAATTTTCACTCGTGGTTGCTCTAATAAATGTTTTTCAACAAAAGCGAACATATCGTTAGGGAACCCTCGGAGGTAGTTGGGCATATTGGGTTGCCGACCTGCTGAAGAGGGGACCCAAAGTCAAATCGCTTTATTGAGCTAGACCAGTTTTCAAGACGTCGCATAGATGTGCCCTGTTATCGGGTGAAAAGAAGGCTGAAGTCTGGTAGGGGCCCACCCAGGGGCTGAAGGTACTGAAACTTGAGACGTTGGAAGAAGAAGCTCACCGAAATTACGTGATCGTTTGGACAATTTCAACAAATATAAACTCCTAACGTTTGGGTTCTACCTGGCAAGAAAATGTTCAGCGGACATAGGTGAATCCATATTTCTTGGATCAAGAGCAGAAATAATGGTAATTAGTTAAACTTTAAATGTCATTTTAGATACTATTGACTGATTGAACAATTATTATTAGGAATTGCGTAAGTTAAATACGATCATATCTTTAAATTAAGTTGTTATAAATGTGAATTTGATTGTATAAGTGTATAGTAAAATATTTCAGCATAGCAAAAGAAACGACAGGATATGGCAACAGGCAGACCCATCACAGCACAGTAGAGAAACATGCATAATTGAAAATTATTTCAGCTAAGTTCGGGACGAGTTTTTTTTTAGGTACCAAGAAATATACAGAGGAAGAAGTAGGCATATTGTTTTAAGCTTGATATAAACTACAGAGAAATAAGTATGAATTACCTACATATAGAGTAGAGACGGTGAGAACAGACGTAATGGTGAAAGGTCGGACTGGTATAGCTGTTATAGATACAAGCATGGGCCTGAGAGAGACTTTTCCAATAAGTTATGGAAGTGGCCATCCCATAGCAAGACTGCTAGGAAAAAACGTGACGACTGGTTTGAACAAAGACGGAGACAGTATCTGAGGTCAGGGTCAAAGAACAGAGTAGGAAACGTAAGTAAGAATTCAACTACTAAGCTGGTTGCGAATCTGACTCTTAGACAAGAAAAGAAGAAAATAGACCAAGAGACTCAGACACAGGTGATTGAAGTGGTAGAACGGAACACACAAACACAGATTGATACAATAGAGGAAAAAGTCCAGGTACAACCAGCCAGCAAGATAACAAAGAGAAGTCAAACCGAGTTAGTAGAGACTCAGTCAAAACCAACTCACTTGACTAAGAGAGACACGGTTGAAATTAAGAAAGATAAACAGACGAGAACCAAAGACGAAAAGAAACCAAAGAGGAAAAGTATTGAGGAAAGAAATATAAACAGTCTGATGATCAATAAAGGTACAACTGAGATATCAAATTCCTCAGGTATAGACATTAAATTAATCCCTAAATGGTGTAGGAAAGTTAGGTGTGAGAGTTCAGGTTATGAAGAGAATACTTCAGGTAAAGATATGGGAGTTGTACAGAACCGGAGCATGAGAAATAAAAGTAAGAAGAAAGTCAGACGTTCTAAAGCCGACTATGGGAATAGGATCGACGTGTCTGCAGTGAACTACTACTATGAGTCTGATGAGAGAACTATTATCAGTGTGTCATCTGAAGACGAGATGGGGAAATGTAAACGTTATGTAAGGTATACAGGAAACAGTGAGCAGACCGACGCAAATGAAGGAAATACAAAGAAAGCATTTAAGAAGAAGAATAATAATAGACAGATAGCGGAAATTTACTCGACGACAGAAAGTGACTTAAGAAAAATAGAAGAATATATGACCTTAAGACCTGAGTACTTTAACAACAGATTAACAACAGATAGTGAAGATGACATAATTGAAGAAAGACGTACTAATGTACTGAGAGACAATGAAATATTTGGCTTAGATGCGCTCTATGGCTGTTAAAATTCCTTGGGTGAAGAAGGACATATGACATTGTTTTGGCTTATGAGAAGAATTGCGGTTTGAGCATATACATATGGGCTGTCTAAAATAGGCAGATGAATTTTTTTGGTGTGGCATCACATGGTACAGGGTAGGCAATGAGGCAATAGTGTTGTTGAGGATAGAGAGTCACGAAAACTGATATTCTACGTGGATACGTAATACAGAATATCTTGTGTTTGGTTGCGGTGTAGGGAGAGTAAACAAGGTAGAAATTGAAGTGTCCTTTGTCCGGAATGGCTAGATACAGAGAGTTGATCACGTTGAGTGATGTATAACTGGTGTGATTAAAGTAGGGTATATTCAGCAGAGAGAGAGATAAACTAATTATGAATGCTCGTACTAGAGTGGATGGTTCGACTCAGAGCTATGACGTGATGTCTGAGATAGTTTCGCTTGGTGGTTTGAGAAGTAAGTATAGTATTGTTGACAGGTGAACCAAGAGTGTCTGATGAGGAGATATAGATTGAGGAGAAATTGAGTATCATGTGTAAAATAGCCTGTTGAACGCGAGAATGTTAAGAGTAAAAGACTGTAGAAGTTGATGCTTGATGAATAAGAGTTCTTGGTGAGGGGGATGACGTAATTATATGATGCCTGTAGAGAAAGAAGAGGTGATTAAATCTGAGAAAGTTGTTGTGTGGAGAAGTTTAGAATGATAGTTACGAGGTTAGTGACTCGTCGGAGTGAGGTTTGTTCTGAGAGATAGTTGATAGTGCTGGTTAGTGTATAAAAGAGATATAAGTTGCGAGAGATAATGTATAGGTTCTGACCTTTGAAAAAGAGTGAATGATTGAGAAAAGTAGAAATAAGACAAACATATGTGCGTCGAGAATGGATAGGATGATGGCAAGTGATAAGTACAGCATGCATGTACGAGGCGTTTAGTCCGTGCGTGAGTATAAGTGTAGACAAACAGGTGTTCGTCGCGCTGAGTGAAGCAGGAGTGAGGTTTTGAAACGCCGTCAAGTGTCAATGTGGGTGGAAGTGATCGACACACTTAGGCTTGGTAGTTCTTGATACATGGTTGTCCAATTGTCCAGAGAGTTGAATAGCCTTGTTACACCTGTTGTCAATATCATCTTCTGGTTTGCCATTTGATGATATTATACTTCCTAGGCACTTGAGACTCTTTACTTGTTTCGAGAAATGTTCGTTTAGCTGAATTGTTGTTGTTTGTTCTTCTTTGGTTATAGTCGTTGCCTCTGTTTTGCTTGTGCTAAATTGTTAACGTAGGTGATTAGAAAGGTGTGATGTCTTTTGTTTGGGATGTGTGATCTTGGACGGAATTTATGGAAGTTGTATGACAGGATGACAGAAGGAGAGTTAACATTTTGAATGACGTTTCATAAAACAGATTTAGTATTGTTGGTAAGGACATGTCGAAGCATGAATGCTTGATACTGAGAAATGAGAGAAGATGGTTTGCTCAATCGGAATGAGGTCTGTCGTTAGTAATATGTGGTGTTGTTTGCTGTTTCTGAAAGAGTCCCGATAAATAGGAAGAGGAGTGAAAGATAGTGAGGTAAACAAGATTAGTTAAATGAATGTTGGAGAACGTGTTCGGATAAGTGTGACTGGTTTGACTATCGTCACGATGTGAGAATGCCAGGAGAGACTTGAGGATAGCTTAGAGTGGTTGTGGTGAGATATAGAAAGTACTGATACAGGAGAATGAAATGTTAGTTAGCGTCGGTTAGACGAGAGACTTAAAAGTAGAATTAGCATGGGTGAGGTCTATAGTAAATAGACAAGTTTTTTGCTGGTCGTAGTAGGGTGGAGATACCGTAGTTAACGGTAATGATTAATGACTTTTGTTGAGAGAACAGATATTGTTCTAAGTTAGGAATTGGTCTGTAGGTAACAGATATATATGCATTGAGTTGTTTTGTTTTATATGTTATAAGAATAACGGAATAGGCATAACTTGGGTGAATAGATATGTATTTCATTGGTTAGTATAAGAGACCAATGTTGATTGAATAAGTATGGCATGCTATATTATTTTTGCTTGATTTGGTCCTGTAAAATGATTATCACTATTTGATTTTAGAATAGGATTATTATGTTTTTAGTCTTTTGCGTACAAACTATTGGTCCGTAAAAGAGACTAGTAGTGTTGGGTAACATTAGATATTTTCTTCTAATTTAAGTTGTTGCATGTTTTATTGTTGGGAATAAACAGTTCAAAACCTGGGGTGTATGACATCCTGTTGTTTTATTTTAGTTGACTCATATTTTAACTTAAATTGTCTTGTATGTTGAATGGTAATTACCTTGTTTATAAATATGTTAGAAATTAGTTAAGTTAAGTTTAATTTACATGGTTTTGTCTAGAATAAAGGCAATACATGGGGCTTTATTTAGGACCCTTCGTTCAGAAAAGAGTTAATAAACTACTGAGAACTAGTAGAGAGACACATTCTCTTTGTGAATAATAAGTTCATGGGTATATTCTGGTTGCTGTGATAATCAGCGTAGAGAGGTTGATATGGCTATGAAGTGTTGGAAACATATGACGGGGTTACTACACAAATAAAATGGTTATGGGGAAGTTAAATATAAGAGCTACATTAAGTCACCATTGAATATATATGGATTGGACGCCATATTGGGGAAGAAAAGATTAAAGTGAATAAAGCAGTGGGGTAAATGAGGGGAAAGTTTTGAACATAGTTTCCATGGGGTCAGAAGTGAACATAGATTTAGAGCCATGATATACTTTCATAAGAGACACGAGATTGCTGGCTTATAGAAGAAGAAGTGGATAACGTGCTACGCCAGACAGTCTGAAGACAAATAGTAAAACATGAATTGAATCCATGTTTTTATATATTCTGGATACAATAGAAAAGGGGGATAAGTACGCTAGTGAGAAATAAACAATTGACAGGGTAGAGTGCTGTGGTCACAGAGAACATAGATTAAATGACATGGGGGTCCGTGATATATGGACTGTGATAGAATAAGTTGATTACAAGCAGTCACAGTTCAGTGGCGGTATATTGTTGCTGTTGATAACGGCATAAATTGAGGTTCAGGAGAAATGCCCATAATAAATGGACATTAATGGGTTGCTGAAGTTTTCGGCGAGATTAAGAGTGAATGTATAGGAAAAGATTAGTTAGGTGAGGTGTTGTGTATAATGTGGAAAGAAGTCTGTAATATATAAACATTTGGGGAGTGAATAATATTTTTGATGGTTGGTAATTGATGCTGTAGATAGCAGCGTAAACTGTTACCATAATAAGTGGTACTGTAGAAGATATAATTGTTTTAGACTTTATTACATAAAGTCTCAAATGACATAGGGGGGTAAAGGTGTGTGATTTAGGTGAGTGTGGTTTTTGTAAAGGTGTGTGATTTAGCTGAGTGTGGTTTTTGTGAGGAAGAGTTCTACTTCTTTGAATCTCCGGTGCGCACCGATTCTTTGTCTTCCTATCATGTGCGAGTGTTCTCAGGTTGATTGAAAGTGGAGGATTGGTAATGTTGGTGATGACAATAGGGAGTTAGTATCAAAAGAGTACGGCGTTTTGAAATTTTGAGATCGTCATAAGAGGGTTTAAGCGGATTGCTTATGAAGAGAAGAAGAAGAAGTATTTCGAAAAGGTACCCATATGTGTTATGATTATTATATATATATGTGTTAAATGTTATTGAGGTATAATAGATACCTATACAAGAGTTTTTGTGATAGGATATATAAATAATATATGTTATGAAGAATCAAAAACGAAGAAGAAGTTCATAGTGATTTGTTATGTGACAGGGGGAAGAGTTACAAATAGAATGAAATATTTACTTAAAATAGAGTTAGTTTGGGGCGGATTAGAGAAATTATGGGAGGTAAGGAGAGAAGGTGTAGGATAGAGGGATTAGGAGTTAAAGACTTTTGAAGGAAAAAAGTCTTTTCAAACATAGGGAGGTGTAGCAGAATGTATTAGTGTAGGCGTGCAAGGCTACAGCACGCTTGAGCATCAATATAGAACAGCGAGAAGGATGCTCAAGTCGTGACGTAGCTTATTGTTGGGGTGGTCAGTAAACACCAAGGACGAGAGAAGAGAAGTCAACATCATGATCGAATTGTACTGTGAATTTGTATCGACCATCATAATCAAATAAAGCATGTTCTAAATAATCCAGCAGAACTTGTTAGTCCTCTGTACAAGCATTGTTACACTAGGGACAGAGAGGGAGAAAGAGAGAGAAAGAGCTATGGACAGACAGACAGACAGACAGACAGACAGACAGACAGACAGACAGACAGACAGACAGACAGACAGACAGACAGACAGACAGACAGACAGACAGACAGACAGACAGACGGACAGACAGACAGACAGACAGAGACGTTTAAGAAAATCATTTTGTATTGATTCGTGTAGCATATTAAGCAGTTTCACTGACATTTACTATCTCCCTCTCTGACTATGTCATAGAAATGTAGCCTCGCGCTTTCTATTTCACTAAGATTTGCGCTTTCCTTCTCTGGCTTTTCATAGAGATTTACTCTCCTCCTCTCCATTTCCCTAAGATGTCTCTCTCTCTCTCTTTCTCTCTCTCTCTCTCTCTCTCCCTCTCTCCCTCTCTCTCTCCCTCTCCTTCTCTCTCTCTCCATCTCTCTCTCTCTCTTTCTCTCCCTCTCTCTCTCTCTCCCTCCCGCTCTATCTCTCTCTCCCTCTCCCTCTCTCTTTCTCTCCCTCTCTCCCCCTCTCTCTCCCTCTCCCTCTCTCTCTCCCTCCGCTCTCTCTCTCTCCCTCTCACTCCCTTTCTCTCTCTCTCCCTCTCTCTCTCTCTCCCTCTCACTCCCTTTCTCTCTCTCCCTCTCTCTCTCTCTCTCTCTCTCTCCCTCTCACTCCCTTTCTCTCTCTCTCCCTCTCACTCCCTTTCTCTCTCTCCCCCTCTCGCTCTCTCTCTCTCTCCCTCTCACTCCCTTTCTCTCTCTCCCCCTCTCGCTCTCTCTCTCTCTCTCTCTCCCTCTCACTCCCTTTCTCTCTCTCTCCCTCTCGCTCTCTCTCTCTCTCTCTCTCTCTCTCTCTCTCTCTCTCTCTCTCTCTCTCTCTCAGTGACATTTACTTTCTGCCTCTGAAAATTTCACTGAGATGTACTCTCTCCCTCTCTATTTCACTGAGGTTTACCCTTTCCCTGTGTGATTATTTCACTGAGATTTACTCTCTCTCTCTCTCTCTCTCTCTCTCTCTCTCTCTCTCTCTCTCTCCCTTTCTCTCTCTCTCCCTTTCTCTCTCTCTCCCTTTCTCTCTCTCCCCCTTTCCCTCTCTCTCCCCCTCTCTCTCCCCCTCTCTCTCTCCCCCTCTCTCTCTCTCTCTCTCTCTCTCTCTCTCTCTCTGTGATTATTTCATCTATATTTGCACGCTCTCTGTGTAATTATAAAGCATATAATTAAGTCACACATCCACTTATATATACATAATAACATCTGATGTTATCCACTTATGTGCGTGTATGTGTGCGCGGGCGTGTGTGTGTATGTGTGTGTGTACAAATGTGTGCGAGTGCGCGTGTAAAAAAAAAAGGATATAAAATTGTTGTAATTGACGAGAATCTGATAATACATCCAATGTCTATGAGCCCCAATCAGGATGACAAGGTAACAGAACGATGACACCTATAGACAGAAGACACCCATAGACTCTGTTCCACAGAGGCAAGCGACACTCACAAGGTGTAACCCAGCTATAGCTGGTGGCAACAAGAAGGCCGTTTACTTTCAATCCCCCGCTCCAGGCTATGACACTTTTGAGTGAAATGAAAGAGGAGACATGTTGCGTCTTCCGAAAATTGACAGTCAAATGGAAAGATAACCTTTCAATCGACTGCTGAGACAAATCTCCTCTGAGTCCATTGTGAAGGCGTTTAGAAGTGGCCGGACCTTGTTTACGGGTCGAGTGAAGACGCACTGAGGGCTTTGTGGTAAGTCTGGATTATCCCTCTAGGGCAACTGGATTTCATTGATTGTCGACGAATTCAGACTTCAGTCAAAACCCAATTGTTATGGCATCTTTTGTCGAGGTGTCTCGGTTACTGGACTAGCAATCCTCCACTTGGCTATTCACGCCTTTGTGCGGTTTTCCAAAGAAACGAAATGGCTAATCTTCCCAAACTGAGATGAATTAAAGCATCTCTCTCGCGCATGATTTTACCAAGGCTTGAACGGGCACGCTTATTGTAAGTCGCCAGGAAAAGAAAATAACGAATCACTGAAAGAAGATTTCACTCTTGCCTGCTTGTAAATTCACAAACGGAAGGTGCAACCACGAACAAGGGGCTAAAGGTATTGAAACTGTTCCAACGCCTTGCTCCCTTACACCGACTTAGATTAGTGTCTGGTACTTGCTGCTTATTTTAAGAGCAAATAAAGGGCGGATTTCTTACACTGCCTGTCCCCTGGACTCAGTGGAGCAAAACATCATTAATCAGGCTATTGTATTTTCCTGGGAATCGGCTCCGGGCTTCCATATTGCTTCAGGACTGTTGAAAGAAATCTGGTTTCAATTATTCTGGCACTGGCATCTTGATTTGCTTCGCCTTCTTTGCCAAGATTGTTTCTTCGTGTCTCCATTGAGTCACATAACCATTTGCGTTACTTACGTTTTCTTTTTAATATTTAATATTATTGTCTTGTAACTAATTGCTGCAATGTATGGCACGGTAGTGTTATTATGTTTATATATATATTCGAGTAATGTTTTTTTTTTTTTTACTACTGTGGTTATCGCGCTCTCACGAAAGCGCAAGTGTACATAGGTCAAATAGTAACAAATAATAACTGATGCATGACAGATATTAGAATTCCCATCCCAAAGAGGGGGAAAAAATCCCATACAAGCAGAGAATTGAAGGAATAAATTGATATGACAAAACCACCAATGCAGAGGTCATGGAAAGAACTAGTTTTTAACTGTCGTGTTATTACCAAAGAAAAGCCACATTTCCGCCTCCATTAGATGTGTTTCAGCATGTCTACTTCTTGTTCATGTTTCACATGCACACAACAGGACGGACACACATAATAACCTACAGAGATGATATCGCTTCGCCAGCACTTGTATTAGACCATGAGTTTTTCTTCATTGCGCGGTCTCCTTGGCGGATTGGTGAAGCCGTCTGACCTTCACTCTGGAGATCGCGGGTTCCTTTTCTGATCCAGTGGTTCGGATCATGGGTGCAATTATTTTTGAATACCTTGGGGGATGGGGGGGGGGGGGGGGGTCATCTCTGAAGGTACAGAGTTCGAGCTTTGTATAGTGATCTCGACAGAACGGCTTGTCGCTCTGCGGTGAGAGACTCAGTCAAGTCGGATACAGCCCAGTGCAATGAAGTCGTTCTTCTGCTGTCGACTTTAACCCTGTTTAACCCTTCATTTTCTTTATGTACTTATTACATATTATTACACTTGGAAATGTATACTACACAGATGGCATCGAAAGCGTCATGATTAGCCTAGTCTCCTATTACGACGGCGGCCTTGAGTTTACCCCCACTTGGCCAGACGGCTTCATGATCAACTGTCTCATAAAATACCTGCAACAAACAACAAATTGTCTAGATGGTAAGACTGTGAGCGTGGTACTGACAACAGTGTTGTTTGGTCAAGAAAATATAAGCCTAACACCTGATACCCACTATGCCATAATGGCGTGACCAGGGCACCATTGACCTGTGTAAGCATCTGAAACCTGTGGAGGTAATATTGCCACCAAATGACCACATCCCACAGCCAGTGCGTGTGTGTTGGGCTGAACCATGACATGGTCACACATGACTATGTTTCTCCTCAGAGCTGAAGCCTCACTACAGGTCTTATGGTTGCTGTGTTGGGCTGAACCATGACATGGTCACACATGACTATGTTTCTCCTCAGAGCTGAAGCCTCACTACAGGTCTTGTGGTTGCTGGGCTTCTAAAAGGAAAGAAGAGTCCGGCGACAGCCCTCGTGGAGATGGTAGGCTGGTACTGGATAGGGGGACAAATCTCAATACCAGCCTCACTCCCATTAATTGAGGCTCCTTTTGTTGCTCAGGCGACCTCAGCCCTAATGTATCAGACCTCATGGTTCCGGGAAGGTTAACCTGATCAACAAATACCAGCAGAAAGTCGGATGTGTCGGCCTAACGGCGCAAGAACGTAGCTCTGCTGTAAACAGGCACAACGCAATCACTTCCGAAAAAAAAACTCTCCGGATAAATGCAGCAGAAGAAGAAGACCTCATCGTTGAGATTCAATTTACCAGATTCACTAACACACACTACGTCGATCATATGTCAAGTCAATTTTGGACGGAGTGCGAAACCGAACACACATCTTTCTGAGTATGAGGAAGACAAGTGAACCACTTCGTCAATGGAGACATCCTTCACTTAGACAAGCATTATATTAAACACGTCATGGAGACACCCTTCACTTAGACAAGCATTATATTAAATACGACATAATAATAATAATTATTTTTGCGTGCGCTCTCTTTGAACTCAATGCGTAGTCAATACACGTTTGTGCGTGTGGATTAGTTTTCCCTGTTACAGGTGTCCCTTGCCATTAGGCGAACCTACTCTGACTTCTGAGGTACTTGTAATTTACGTCTCCAAGTTAAGGACTATATTTCACAATTTTAGTCCAACTGACCGGTGTAGTAGCTGAACCCGTTACCTCGACTTCAGTACACCGGAAGTTTAAGACCGAGGGCTCTTATCCATTCGGCTATGCTGACCCCTGATAATAATAATAATAATAATAATAATAATAATAATAATAATAATAATAATAATAATAATAATACCAGCTTGCTTTAGTGTGTTCCTTATACGTTCTAATGTTGTTTTACATTTATAACAGAAATAAGACGTGGAGGGGAGTATTATACTGCACATGTTATGTCTGCTTGTACTTGTATTTGTACTTTGACAATGGCAAACCCTTCTCACTTTACAGCAGCCCGGCTTATGGTTTCATAATCGCATGTGTCATGAATGGATTCCAAAACCGTCTGTTTCATGGGGAGAATAGACTCTTCAATCTCGATGTTAACCCATGAACAGCTCAGTGCCACCCGCTGGAGTGTTGCTACGTTAGAGTATTGTTAAATGTGCAACAATCATAAAGGATAATGTTGTGCGTGCAACTTTCAATTTTCCATGCGACAAAATGCTATTTTAGCCGGCACAGCGGTGTTATGGTTATGACGTTACGCTGACAATTAAAGGGCAGGGTGTATTTTTAATGACTGTGCAGTGTTTGAAAATATTGCCGGTCCAAGTTTTGTATTTACCTATTATATTGTATGAAGTTTACAGAGGGTGAATAACAAAACTTGGACGGGCAAAAGCCAACAACTGTAAATATAAGAAGGGTGTTAAATTCATGAGGATGGACTTCACTGCATCGAGTTTTACCCAGGATGCCCCCCCCCCCCCCCCCGCCCCGCCCCGGAGCAAAATACCGAGAACGACGAAAAGAGCAGTAACTCTGTAGTTCCAGTTAGACTCTCATGAGTCCAGAAACGAACTCAACATCTTTGGCAGGGGCGTCACTAGGGGGGTGCGGGGGGTGCGGGCCGCACCGGGTGACACCATCAAGGGGTGACACCAAAATAAAAAAATTGCAAATTTGACAAAGCAGACATAGCAAAATAATCAAAAATTTAACTTTGTCCGAGTTTGTCGAAGTTCTTTATTTATGTTTTACCTGAAGTATTGAAGTTATATTGTTCATAGAAATAAGACATAATCGAACATAGCCGGTGAAATGGCTACCAGAAAGATGGTGTTATGCAGCC